>MLQL01000047.1:0-185776 GCA_002072365.1 Penicillium flavigenum
CTGCGTGGCTGTGCGGGGCATCGCCAGTCTGGCGGCTTGTGCCAGTTGCCATTGGGCAGGCCGAGACAACCGCTGCCACTACCGGCACACCATACCAACCCGTGTCTCCCAGCACCAGCCAGCAACCACCGGAGGTCCTCTCCCTCACACCACCGCAGCCCCCTCCCGCTCCCCTCCCGCCACTCATCAGGTCCTGACTCAGCTCAGTCAGGCCCTGGAGTCCAGCCGGGGCCATCACGCCCAGCTGCAGGAACTGGTTGACCAAGTTCAGTCCGTGCAATCCCCTGGCCCTGCCGATGTACTTCTGCAGAGGACCGTCGAAGATGCTTACGCTTCCCACCGAACTCTACACGCGCAGCTGCGAGAAACATACGAGGATGTCATGAACATTCTGGATGGCCCGACCTGCAACTAAGATTTGCGCTGGATGTTGCCGAGCGCATGGCTGGGATTTGTTTCTCTTGTTCCCCGGACATGGTAACTCGAATAATCAAATGAAATTGTTCTGAACATATGCTATCTAGTAGGGTAATATCCTCATAGTATAACGTATTCCGTTCCATGCCTCGGAAAAGGATTCGACATGATGCTTAAAAATCCCAAGAGCCAGAAATCGTATTTAGTGACCAGTCCCCTGTCTACGGATGTATAGGAGGATAGGAATAGGTCGATAGATATATAAAATCTCTTTCAGGGGACTGTATAGAATTCTTGTAACGTTTGGAATGCGGATCTAACTTTTCTAACTTTTCTTACCTGGATACTTTGCGACGTAATCGTGAACAGGTTGCCCACCTCCCGAGGTGACCACCTCACTTCCATTAACTTTGATCCCCAAAATTTGACAAACTCTTCATCCCCAAATCCCCAAATCCCAGATCCCACTCCACCCTTAACGAGAAAGGTATTCTATCACATGTTCCCTGCTACCCCATCCCACCTATTCACCTTCATCTCCCGTGATTTCGAACAACATTGGAAGTGATCCGGCTTTCTAAACGTTGAACAGGCTCCACACAATGACACCCAACTCTTCCCCGTCTCCCAAGATAAAGGATGTTGTGGTCAACACCCTGCATACATTGAAGTCGATCGACCACGCACATCTCACTAAATCCGAGATTCAGCGTCTAGGAGTCTCCGTTGATATTTTTGAACCGAACGATAAAGACTCCTCCGATGAAGGTTCCTTGGACCCCGAGACGCAATGGCTTTTCAAGCCGATTTCTAAGGAGGACATCAAACCGTGGAAGATCTCGCCCTCTGAGGCCAAGGCGGTGCAAAGCAGCCTGGAAATCCCCGATTTGGTTCGTGTGTCGCAGCATCGGCCTGACTGGGACGTTACAGGCGCCACGCAAGAGGTGCTCGACTTCATCACGGCGCAGTTCGACTTTTGCCGCAAATCGAAGACTCGCCTAAGGGATACATTCGGGTGGAGTGACATCGAGTGAGTATACTAGTGCACATCTATGATTCTCTGTATGAGATAGTTAGCTAATGGCGTATAGTTTTGAGGAGTTCGCTGGCGGCAATGTGGGACTCCTTTTCTCCATGGATGGAAAGTTCCAAGGCGTTGACACCCCGGGCTGGAGAACTTGCTTGATAGAAGAGTGGTGGGATGGTGAATACCTCGCTGGACCTTCCGTCCGTCTCATCATCTGCACGGACTCGAATGGCAAGGAGGGCAATCTACTACTAAGTGAGCTCGGATCAATCGCTCAGGTCGTTGCGTTCCGCCGAACCCAGCCGGGGTTCGAAACCTTTCATTTATTCCCAGTGAGATAAACTGAATCATCCAGTACTCTCCAGCTATCCTAATGATCTCTTTCTGTATAGGTACTCTTGCTTTGTCTTTTCGGGCCTCGACACGGGCGGATCATCCAAGCCTGCTACGACCGGCGCAGTAATAAGCTTGAACTTCGGATTTCTCGAGTTTTCTGCTTCGTCACCAAGGAGGATGCGGCATTTGATACATTCTTTCGATTCACAGCGAGCTATCCACCTGAGATAGCAAATCCCCACTTTGTTAGATCTCTCTACGATAGGGAAGCAATTGTACATGATGCCCTCCCTATTAAATCGAGACCTAATTTAAATAGTCTTTTTTGAGCCTCCTGTAGGAGATCTTTTAATGTTTCATCTTTGGCTTCCCAATCGCTATAAATTACAAGCGATAAATGGTATATGTTTGTTATATATTTGCATAGTCAGGTGACAACCTCGGGAAATCTCCAAAGGGAAACCCCCAAACCTCCTGTCTCCCCACCAGGCCACTCTCGGACCCTTTCCCGACCTCTTGGCCTCATCTCCCAACACACTCGCCAAGAACTCGGGGGCAGTTGCCCCCCAGTCCTACCCCAATCATATCTAACAGGGCCCAATATGATGAGTTATTCCTTGTGCACTATTGGATTGGCTGGACTAATGCACCTGGGCAGTCTGGGGCGTATTTTTCTTTTCAGGGGGTGAAGTTCATTTCTACATATGGAAGCGCCCCAGCCGTTTCGAACTGTGATCTACAGTTTCCGGGTCTAATATCTCCAATATGCTCGGGCTCTCCCGTGCGTCGCTGATCGCACCACTGCTAGCCCTATGGCTATGCTGCTCAAGTAAGTAAAGTGTCGGCGTGTTTGTTATGAACTCCTTAGTGGAACTTACCTTGCCAGATGCCTTTGCTGCCAACTGCAGCTCAACCTGGATCAAGTCCGTGGCTGATGCTGATAAGCTTCGTCAGGGCTGTCGAATCGTCTACGGCCACGTCGGAATCGGTCCATTTGCCGACAATGGCACGGTCCATATCAACCTCGACGGTGTTGAAATGATTGCAGGCACCCTCGGAGAATCTCCTCTTATGCAGAGTGACGATGTCACCCAACCCTATTACACACTCTCCAGTTCATCTTTGGAGGTAGTCGACGCAGTCGAAATTGGATACTACGACACCAAAGTAGTAAACCTCTCGCTTCCTAGTCTTAAATCCGTGAGGGACTACTTTGAGGTAGGGAGACGGGCCTACAATCTCACCTACCTTGATATCTCGAGTCTGAATTTTGCGCCAAGCATTACGCTTAGCTCCCCGAATCTCACGACTCTCCACCACACAGGGTTACGCAATGTGACAGCCATGAATATTGACGCGATGAAAATCGACTCGCTCGATAGTTTGACTGATAATCAACTCAATATGAGTCAGGTTTCCATCCAAGGCCCATTCCCGAACGTCAACCAAATTGCTATTGGATTCACGTCTGCCAAATACCTCCACATCGATGACAATTCATCTCTCACCCTAGGAGGCTCCTTAACAACGAAAATGACCATCAATGAACTTTCGCTCCATGGTATTACAGATCTTAAGCGTAGCGCACAGCTTAAGACACTCAAGGTTGATCCTCTGAAGCTATCGAGCTCCATTTCTATCACCGATCTTGAAATCCCGTTCGATGATCTCCGCTCTCTTAATATCCAGCAACGATGGAAGACCCATCCTATGAAATCTATCACTCTTCCCCCCAAAGCCGTGGATTGGACAGGTGGCTTTGACCTCGACATTGTTGGTGCACCCGATCTGAATTTGACCTCGATTTACGGTGCCAACGACAAAGGCAATCGCGTTCAAACTTGGTACTGGCCAAAGAATGTCTCACGTATTCAGATTTCCGACGTTACTGTAGGAAATTCATTCTTGTATGTGTTGCTCCCTCGCAGCTATAGAGTGGTCATAAAAGCTTATCCAAACAAATAGTGATCCTTTTGTCGCCCAGCAGAAGGGCCCTTTGGACAGTCAATTTCCTCCTTCGGTTGTGAGCTCCTTCGGAGTTAGTCCAGCAGTCAACTCCAGTTTCAACTGCACACCATTCGTTGAGCTCCAGAGCATGGGTCGTTTGCCGGACGTTCTATTCATGTGCGACGATTCCAAGCCGCCTAGAAGTGGTGCTGTTCCTGTTCATCTACCAATTCCGCTCAGCCTTGTCAGTGCCGTGTTTGGGATCTGCATCTTGATGCTATAAATTGATTCCCCAAATACAAGGGCCATGCAGTGTTGTGCCATACATTGAATAGCGACGCCCGTTTACTTTTCTCAACAAGAATGATATTCTGGTAAATTTTCAACTTTCTCATCAACAATAAAACATACGTTATATTGCTGAAGGTCGCAGGTATTTAAATAAATCGCAGTTCTTTTCCAACTTCTTTCATATCATCACACTCCAATGTTGTGTTTGTTGCCATGTACTTCCCGCTTCCACCACACTTGCACCTTTTATACAGCGACTCCCAGCATCAATACCGCTCTCACTTTGAACTCAGTTCAGCCTCACTTCTCATTCACGTCCCCATCACCTCCCTATCACTAATTATCAACCCTCACTTCGAACTCACTCTCCTCCAGATTCCACCTTATTTATTACATCCACCAACCCATCACATCCGCGTGGACTACCCTCAATACCACTACTTCCGCCCTCGCCGCTTATCAAGGCCGCGTCCTACGCGAAAGGGAGACCCGAGATCTACAGCGCGTGGCCCAGCAAGGACGGACCCGAGGCCGGTCCGTACAGAGTAGTTTGGTCAATGTGAACAACCTGCAGGATGAAGTTGAGGTCATCCTGAACCGCATGGAGGATCACGTTCGGCGGTTCCAGTAGTCACCTGAGACTTGCAGCGCGTCCCCGACCAGCGTCACCACTGTGAACAACTTGCATGAGGAAATTGAAGTGGTCTCCCGCGTTTCATGTTTTCCTTTTCTGTTTTTAAAGGGTTTCTGGCGGTTGCTAGTGTAAATGGAGCCCCTATGACTGAAACGAAATGAAACAAATTCTTCACTAAGCACAACATGAGCGACAAGTAGAAGTGTAAAGTGCAGCAAAGGAGGTATATGGCATTGTGCAAATCATGTGTCAATTTCTATAGTTAATATAATACACATACTAATTTCATGATGTACCATTTACCGCATAGCATCAGATGGGTATACTTTCGTCTTAAGGTTTTCCGAATGGAGCATTTTGAGGAACAATTCTAAGGTAAGCCTGTTTGGCACATTTGACCCAAGTAACTTGTTTTTTAACCTCTACTAGTGGTCTGACCTCAAGATTACCACCTGAGACAGGAACTATGACGAGGTCCTTGGAGTACTGGTGCATATGTTCACTAAGGCCGTAGTGATGTCTCCTACTCACTCTAAGTAGCTATAGCAGCAGACTTTAAGTAGCACACATATATCGGGACTGATATAGGAATAGAAATATGTATAAGGGATAAAGAGAACAAATTAAAGAAAGAGTCGAGGTTAACATCCAAAGAGTAATGACAAGCAGTTCCTAGAAAAGACAGTATGGTAGAGCTAAAGAGAAAGGAGTGGAAGACGTAGCAAAGCAGGAAAGGAGAACAATATAGTAACCGTCCACTTTGGCATTGAAGGGGACCCCATGCTTGAATTCTGCTTCGAAAAGCCTTTGATGCGGGGTCTACTGCGCTACCCCAACGTTCTGGTTTTGCTGCTGGGGTCATATTTGGGAACACCGATCCCAGCGGTGAATTGTAAGTCATGTTCTTCCTAGGTCGCTTCTTCCGAGGCCCTGTCCAAGCCGGAGACGGTTTGGGCGTTGCTGTGATGTAATGGGTTGGTGGTCGAATTCGAGGTAACACTCGCTTGAATACCCTTATTGCCTCGCTTGAGCAGGTTGAAGGCCGCGCGTAATTCAAGAATATCCTGCGAAACTATAGCGCGGTCTCGGTTGTTAGGGCCCCGGGAGCCTTAGCCGAAATATCTGGAGGTATTTCGTTACGCGGGCAGAGAGGATTCAACCTAGGCTTTAGAACATTCGTAATTGTCCTATTAGCAGGTAGCACACTTCACATGACCATCTGCAAAGTCAACGGTGACGCAGCGGGGCACGGCTTACCTCGGAGAAGATGCAATCGATTTAGCAAACCAAGCCCTTGCTGTCGACTCCTACAGCCACGCGAACAATTCCTACGGCCGTGACGACAACCCCATAGAGCCCAAAGCACCGCTAAGCGAAGCGTACCAGGACAATGGATACTATGACGATAAGGGTCCTGCATACGACGACTACGACGCCGGTGTGCGCGACGGAGCCTTCGATGACGGTGGCGGATACTATGACGACGACGATCCGGGCATAGAAGTTTACTTTGCCCAGCCCCCTTTTTAGAGGGTTGCCACTCGCTTGACGAACGAGTGGGCTACCGCACCCTATAAATCAATCATCACGTGTGCGCAGTGAGGAGCAGGCTTCGAATCCAGGAACAAGCTCTTCCGACACCTGGCCAACTGCGACACCGCAGCACAACCAGCTGCGAACCAGGTAGGCCACTGTCGGTGAGGGCAGTGAGCCAGAATTGGATGAAAAGTCACAACGTACGATCTTTATAGTATCTCACTAGGACTTCTAGTAGATAGCTTCCATGGTTTCTCTCCTCTCTTTTCCTCTCCAGAGTCTATAGTGAATACAACCGTATTCCATCATTTACTTTCATTTTCTAGCCTTCTTTCTCGCTAACAAGTTCTGGCCAGAGGACTTGACCGCGCCCTACCGTCGGCGTGGAACTTGGAGGTACAGGGAGGTGGCAAGGAAGCCCTAGATGTTGGCACATTTCGTCGTAGGTTTACCACACAAGCAATGTCATTTTCAGATTTATTTCCCGTCCTATGTATTGCCTCTAACAGAGTGATGTGGTTCCGATTGACAGAGTCTAGATCTGATGGCGGGCAATAAACAAGCCGCTGAATGATGCTAAGATCGAACAAGCAAGGGAAACAACTATAGCACGTCAGTGGGAGATACTGGATTTATAAAATCTATTGACTCACGATATGTATGCTTAAGTCCCGAGACATAACAAGTCACCACAATCTCCCGCAGATGGCCACTTAGGTGTGCGATATAATTCGTATCGGCCATGGCACGTTGAATAACCTGAAGCAATTAGCACCCCATCAAATATGATCACCAGAAGCTACTTACCTTCTCAGAGCCCGGCCCATGGAGATTTAACCTCAACTGGCGCTGGAACTCCATCCCCAGAACGGAATTGGACGTAGTCACACCAGCCGTCATGGAGAATCCGACAATAAGCATATATCCCGCCGTCGCCATGGCGATTTCCTCAGCCGGTAGCATAGCAGACATGGCAATAAACGATGATGCTGATGCAATTCCCGTGCCAATCCCACCAGGGAGAATAAACAGCGACTCCCAGAAGCCGCTGTGCCCCTCCCAGCGGAGGTAAAGAAGGAGGTAGGAAATACCAGCAACCAGGCCGGCAATAACCAGGAGGACTTTGAATTGTCCTGTGCGCCGGATGAATATGCCCGCTAGTAATCCGCCGAGGGTGTTTCCTACCACTGCTGGAATGAGATGCACGCCCGCTGCTGTCGTCGATGCGCGCTGTGTTACTTGGAAATACAGCGGGACAGAGAACATCATTCCCAGCTGTGCGGCAATCTGGAGTGCGCCGATGATGTATGCCATTGACACGTTTGTGCGCCGGAGAATGCGGAGGTTGAAGATGGGTTCGCGGGCAACGTAGGCTTCCACAAGCACGAAGGCGACCAGGAGTGATACGCCATTGCTTGCTAGGAGGACGGTCCACCATGAGCTCCATGGGAAGGACTTTCCACCTTGATCGAGGAGAGTGGTCATTGCGACAATGGATGAGCCTAGCAGCGCTGTTCCGAGGAAATCGACTTTGGCGAGTTTGTTTTCCTTGGAGTGTGGTTTCTCGACGTTCAATTTCACAATCACGAGAACTGCAGCCAGAGCGAGGAAAGGGGCTTGTAGGATGAACAGCCTGTAATCTGGTTAGAGTGTAGATGCAGCTGTCAGATAATTGAAACTCACCATCTCCATCCGATGGTATCGCTCAGCCAACCACCCAGAGGACCTCCAAGACTACGTCCAAGTGTCATGGCGATATTCACATACGCTCTCCAAGTAGCGACCTCGCGCTTAGGTACGATATCTGTGATGATAATGGAGCTGATGGTCATGATTCCCGCGCCGCCCATACCGCTGATCGCACGACCAAGAATCACCACCCACATATGGATTCCGAGGCCACTATATGAGGGTCAGGATTGTATTCAACTGCTGAACCAGGTATCTGCCTACCTCATTATACATCCCACGGCGAATAGTAAATATGAGAGCAGCAACATTGGCTTGCGACCGTAGATATCACTTAATTTTCCATACTGGATGAAGATTAGACCGTTGAATGTCTACGACACGGGCTGTGCTCACTCACCATTGGTTGCGCAGCACAAAGACCTAACGTATAACCCGTTGAGAGCCAACTAGCATCGCGCAACCTGTTGAATTCGGAGGAGATGCGGCCTGCCGCCGCCATGACAAGTGTCGCATCGGCATTGGAAATGAATTCGCCTATATTCGATTAGATCTCCGGTCTTCGTGTATTGGCAATTCTAGTACCGAGCAGAAGCACCGCAATAATTGTCCCAACACCTGTCAATGCCTTATGCTTATGATCTCTGTCAGATTGCGGGAGTAATGGACTCTCTTCGTCTTGGGTATGGCTATTCGCATTGATACTCTGTGTCCCAGTGGTACCTGGAGGTACCGACTCAACGTCGCTTTCTATATGGGTCATGTTGTGAATTGGAGAGTGTCAAACTAGGAAAAGGTCTTGAGAGGGGAATTCAGTAATAAATATTATCCAAGTCCTTCCAAGTTGTGCTCATTCAAGTTGTCAAGCACGCAATGATATAGTTCCCAATTGGGTTTAGCTTTCGGAAGTCCGGACCGTTCCTCTCCAGGGCTCTACTTGTATACTTCTGAGAATTGGTTGAAAACCATTGGGAATATCTGTAAAAGAGTACTTAATTCAAGATATTCATGATGGGAAAGGAAGCAAGATATATTGAATTTGTACGGTTATAGTCGTAAAGCTAATATTCAAATAACCCTTTATTGTCATGTCGCTATTCCACGTAGGTACGCTACTACCTCCATGTATCACTGATGGTGACAGCAGTAGTACCACACGTGGCAGGAACGGTATACGACTGGTTCGGGTCACTCTCCCACTTGATAGTGCCATCACTAGCCACCTGGATGTACTTGTAGCTGAAGCTAGTACCCACTGGAAGTGTGACAGTCACAAACCACAGATGATTGCTCGTAGTGTATTTGGAAGCACTCAACGCAACAGCACTGCTTGGCGACCACGAGCCAAGTTGAGAGATAGATCCAGCAAGTTTGATGTTCTGGCCATATGTAGTAGTAGCGATCACATTGAATGTCACTGCAACAGCGGTCGGAGTAGTGCATGATGTTGTTGTCGTGGTCGTCTTCGATGTAGTGGTAGTCGTCTTGGTGGTAGTCACACTGCCCGATCCACTAGTCAAAGTGGTAGGCCAAGCGGTGTTTGTTGCGCTGCTGTAAGTACCAATGGCGGAAGTATATTGACACTGCCCAGGAACACTGCTGGCAGATGTCTCACCCCATGGTGCAGGGACTATGGCATTTCGACGCTCGTTGGCGGTAAGTAGGGCTGCGTAGGACCAAGTCAGGTCACGAGCTGACAGCTGCGAGCCATCTGACTTGGAGAATTGCTCGGACAAGGAGCCACTTGATGCAGCGTATTTTTCCTAATATACTTGTTAGTCGGAGTAGTCGATAATTGACAGTAACTGCAACATACCACGATGCTAACATATCCATCCGCATATTCCTTTACAGCGGCCACGATCGAGGAGTATGTATCACTGGATGAGGAGTAGGTGCCGGTCGCAGCAGAGCTGTACAGGTCCTTGAAGAAGCCCAAAGAGACAGAGGTAATGGTCAAAGAACCAATACGGTTCCATGTGTAGATAGCATCATACAACTGCTCAGCTGCAGCCAAAGTGCACAGGTACCAAGGGTTACCATTGTAGTAGGAGTCCTCTGGGTATCGACCGACAGAAACAGCCTTACCCGCAGCGATACCAGAGTTGACAGAGTAGATCGATCGGAACGAATCAGTCACGACTTTGTGGTTTGCGAGTGCTCGTGCTGAGCAAGGCTGGAATGTGGTGTCATCGCATCCTGCCTCTGGGTCGAACGTGTGAATGCTGCCGAGCAGGGTATTGGCATCTTTCCCAGAGCGGCCACCACCAAAGTTGGCCAGAATGTAAGATCCAGTCCAGAAAGACTGTAGGAAGCATAGAATCTGTGGAGCCTGAGAGTCACAGTACGAACATGAAGAACCTACTTGGCTTGCGAAAGTGCTTCCCTCCACCAAAGCGCGGTGCTGAGCCGCGACGGTGAAGAATGATGAGCCAGAAACTTCTTCCCAGAGATCTATAGGGTATTAGCAACGTGCGCAGCCAAAATCCAAGGTATACTAACCAAATCCGGTCTGATTCCAGTACTGGGAAACATAGGAGAGATCATTACGCACGACAGGCCAGACAATGTCGGTCGCGTAGGTGGTGTACCCATTGTCCTAGAAGGGTTAGCAATGCAAAAGAAAACACGTTCAAAACTCATACAATAAGCCATTGGCCAAATGAGATCAAGGCAGTGGCTCGCAAGGCTGGTCCATCACGCTGAGGGCGTCCCCAAGAGCCAGTGAAAGCTGTCTCATCGGCGTTGAACTTGGGCTCTCCCAATCCACCACCACCGGAAAGGCCTCCTGATGGATTTGACACCGTCTGTATATATGCCTGCGAGCTGATGTATTCTTCGATAACCTCCAACAAAGCGCTGTCGCCGTTCCTGAACATGTCGACCAGATTTTTGAACACTAGGGCCGAGTCACGAGTCCAAGTATAATAGTCTGTAGGTTCGGTTAGATTTCACTTCAATAAACAACTGTAAAATATAGCCTACAGTCAGGGTCGGAGGTACTCGGGCTGGCGAGTACAACGCCCGGCTTTGCATTGGCAGCATGGGCACCAGCTGACCCGATGTTGTCCAAGATACCCTGTCTTGCCACCACAGTCTCAGACGCCAACCAGGTATCCAAACTACCTGTCGCACGAGGAGCCAATATCTGTGGCATGGCCACAACGGCATGTCCAAGAATAAGCGCCCAAAGCGCAGTCCAAAAACGAGGAGCCATCACAGAGTCAGAAGGTGAGTTGAGTTGGTATCATCGTGGGGGCAGAACTTGGCTTTTATATGGGTGCAAGTGAGGGGATTTGAGCCACGTGAAAGTTCATTCGAGAGAACTAAGGCATATTAATGCACATGTGTGGGACTTGCGTGGAACTTGCATGAAAGGCGCATGGTATTGCATTTAATGAGCTCGGGGGTCTGCGGAGAAATGCGTTAGGAAAAGATCGTCATTCTTCTGCTGCATCGCAGTTAGCTTGAAATTTAGTTCCAGCGCTAGTCAAGGGCTTCATTTCAAATTCTGCAAGTATCAGGTCCATCATTACTCTCTTCAGCAGGCGGATCGAATATCTCCCGAGACACATGGGAGGTCATATTGTCCGATCGTTGATCTCCATGCCAATCGCTTCGATCGACCAAAAGTTGCATCAAGCACTAACTGCCTCAAGCAGATGCCGAGTGTTCATCTCCGATATTTAATCCCGTTGAATCTCCGCCCCCTGTCATCTCCATCGTTTAATCTGGGGGTGGTGGCTGATGTCCACCAATCAGCCGGTTAAATTATCCCCATCGCCAGCACGCTAGGCCTGCCTTGGAACTAGCGCTTTCGTGAGAAATGCCTTGGATGTGAGTCTGATACCACATTCCTTGTCTTCCATGTTGTTCTGGAGGTGTGAAACTATAAACAATGCCACAGATGGACTAATCTCCGGAAAGATGACCCTCTTCAAGACTGGTGCAGTGCCTAGGATCGCTAGTATCCCAAAACTTCGGGGCTGCCTTCATTTCCAGAGAATTATCCGCTTTCTCCTCGGTGTTTTGACTCGATATTGCGGTCTAGCGGAGCATACTTCAAGAAATTGGGGAATTTCTCATCTGGTTCATTTATCCGATTGGATTGGAGTACGCAAAGCTGATATGGGTGTATATTGCCTTGAGCAGAACTCCATCTTGTGCTGACCGGATGGCATGACGGTAGTTCGTGGCATGCAAGTCGAAGGTATAAATTGGGTTCAGCTGCTGTCCCCGGTGATGTCTCTCTAAGAACGAACACCTCACCAACGCATCAAGTTCCGCTGTATTCATGGCTGCAAACATGAAGAAGGTTATATTCACAGCAACCATACTGCTATGGCAGATAGTTATGGGCCTGACTCCTGCGGAATGGCGCAGCCAGTCAATCTATTTCCTGTTGACGGATCGCTTCGGACGCACCGACAACTCGGTCACTGCCAACTGCAACGTTAACGACAGAGTATGTGCCGTTTTCTGTTCTGGATTCTCAGTTTATACACTAATAACCGTGTTAGACCTATTGTGGTGGCACTTGGCAGGGTATCATCAATCAAGTATGCCTCAGATCCTCCATTCAGAATCCATATACTGACTTGGCTACCAGTTGGATTATATCCAGGGAATGGGCTTTACGGCCATTTGGATTACTCCGGTGACAAAGCAGCTCCCGCAAGACACCGGCTATGGGATGGCCTACCATGGGTACTGGCAGCAAGACATGTAAGGTTATTGGATGGTTAATGTTGGGATTCTGCTCACCAACAACACTAGATACGATGTCAATGAACACCATGGCACGTCCGATGACCTCTTGGCGCTTTCAAATGCACTACACGCTCGAGGCATGTATCTCATGGTTGATGTTGTGGCAAACCATATGGTATGTTATCTTGAATAATGGGATAGAATCATTCTAACACACCAATAGGGCTACGCTGGTGCTGGAAACACAGTAGATTACAGTGTCTTCACCCCCTTCAGCTCTTTATCCTACTTCCACCCCTATTGTCTGATAAGTAACTACAATGACCAGTCCAATGTCGAGAATTGTTGGCTTGGTGACACCACTGTGTCGCTGCCAGATCTGGACACAACCCAGAACTCGGTGCAGACCATCTGGAACAATTGGATTGCTGATTTGGTGACTAAATACTCCAGTAAGTTTAATGGTTTATCATAGAATCCGATCTAACATTGTCAGTTGATGGATTGCGCATCGATACCGTGAAGCATGTCCAGAAGTCTTTCTGGCCTGGATTTAATGACGCAGCAGGTGTCTATGCTGTCGGGGAGATCTTTGACGGAAATCCAGCTTACACCTGTGACTATCAAAACTATATGGACGGTGTCTTGAATTATCCCATGTGAGAATGGCTGCCACCTGTTCCCCAGGGAGAAACTAACTGTCTAGCTATTACCCACTCCTACGTGCATTCCAATCCTCCAGCGGCAGCATCAGCGACTTGTATAACATGATCGGTACTGTGGCCTCTTCATGCGCCGATTCAACCCTCCTGGGCAATTTTATCGAGAATCACGACAATCCACGGTTCCCAAGGTAAGACATTCCAAGTTTTCCGAGCTACCCAACACTAACGACGCCTTGTTATAGCTACACAAGCGACTACTCACAGGCCAAGAATGTGATCTCCTTCCTCTTTTTGTCGGATGGGATACCCATTGTATATGCCGGTCAGGAGCAACATTATAGTGGTGGGCACGACCCAGCCAACCGTGAAGCCGTCTGGCTGTCAGGGTACTCTACCACGGCAGAGTTATACCAACATATTGCGACTACGAACAAGATCCGCAAGGCAGCAGTCACAGCAGACTCCAGCTATATCACGTCCAAGGTACGTATTTTGAGATCTGTGCTGGTGGAAAAGACTAACAAGTTAAAAGAATGTCCCCTTCTATCAAGACAGCCATACATTAGCTATGAAGAAGGGATCTGGCAGCTCGCCAGTCATTACAGTGCTCTCCAACGCCGGATCATCCGGATCCTCGTACACATTGTATTTGGGTGGGAGCGGATATTCATCCGGCACCAAGCTAATGGAGATGCACACCTGCACATCTATCACCGTGGATTCCAGCGGTAAAATTGCCGTGCCAATGGCATCTGGATTGCCACGAGTTCTCATTCCCGCATCATCCGTGAGCAACAGCGGACTGTGCGTCTCATCTGTTCCCAGTGCTACAGCGACTCAGACCACTACGGCAACCACCACAGGGGCAGGCTGCACCCAAGCCACTGCCCTGCCGGTCCTATTCAAGGAGCTTGTGACTACTGTCTATGGCCAGGATATCTATGTCTCTGGTTCAATCAGCCAACTTGGTAACTGGGACACGAGTAAAGCCATCGCACTGTCTTCAAGCAGCTACACTTCTTCCAATCCCTTGTGGCAGACGACTATCACACTCCCCGTCGGAACAACCTTCCAGTATAAATTCCTCAAGAAAACGACTGGATCTTCAACTGTGACCTGGGAAAGTGATCCTAATCGATCTTATACGGTGCCAACTGGGTGTACTGGATCTACGGCCACTGTGGCGGCAAGCTGGAAATGATCTGGGAGTTAGTGCTGATATCAGATCCTGCTTGGAGATGGGTTCGACTATGTCTGGAATTTGCGAATGACACTGACAACTACCTACATTTTCATGAGCGCAACTCGGCAGATTGAATCCAGACCAAATACAAGAACATAGTGCTATCTAAGCTATATATCGTGACACTTCATTTACATTAACGTAAGTCGTGAAGCTACTAATCATGAACATCTGCATCCCCACTCAGATATAGAACGCAGCAGGATCCGCCATGATCTGGTTATAGCTATCCTGTCGAAAGTTATCCGGCAAGAGGCCACCACGGTCGATGGAGAATTCCATCAGCGACTGGTTATTAGCCCATTGTGGCCAGTCCATATAATCCCAAGCCCTTGCATTGGGGTCCTGCTCATACACAAATGACAAGTAGTATGAGTGTATGGCTTTGGATCCGTAGTTTTGCAGGATACCATGGAACACCTGCAAAACATCGGACCCATGAAAGGTTCCTAGGAAAGGAAGGCCATGGTCGTAGGTTGAGAGGTAAGACCAGGAAGGAACATCTGGCTTCACTCTCTGGGAGTAGTTCAGGAAGGCCCGGCGTGTGAGGGTAAAAGATAAATCACCCAGGATGGCAGCCAGTCGTTTATATTGCGGGTACCAGTTGTTAAGGGATCCCGTGCGGAAGGGTGAGCCATCTTCTTTCATATCTTGGTAAGTGGCGACGAAAGTTTCAAGCTGCTGTCGCGAGGCATCGAAGAAATATAGATCCTGTAGATAGTCGACGATGTCATCGGTTGTGGTCAAATTGCTTTGGTATAGAGCAAAGATAGTGCCCTCGTCCTCTTGGTCCCCGATGATGAATGGCACCGAGGCATATTTGCCTTGGATGACTAGCTGGTCCGGTGATTGAGTTAAGATCATGCCATCTGCGCGAGGCAGATATGACTCGGCGACCGAATTGTAACCCAAAATGCCCGGGACTGAGTTGGCAGCGTTCAGGAACTTAGTATAATCCAGCTCGCGTAGACATGCGAGGGTGTCACTGACACCACTGCAGCCAGCGTTCTTCACAACAGTATCATACACAGCCTGGCCTTTCGTGCCATCCACGGGATTTGCAGGCACAATGCTACCGGAGTTCATGATGGCACTGCGAAAAAGCGGTACACCGTTGTATATATTGTCACCGTCATACATGGCCATCTGGTCAAACACCGAGATAGCGCCAGCAGACTCACCCCAAATGGTGACCTTGGTCGGATCGCCTCCAAATGCAGCGATGTTGTCGGCGACCCATTGCAAAGCAAGACGCTGGTCCCTAAGTCCGAGATTGGCGGAGCCATCTTTCCGGATCTCTGCGCCCGGCATAAAACCAAACCCTCCGAGACGATAGTTCATAGCCACAAAGATGACTGGCATACCCAGTTTCACAGAGCTTGTCACAATGTGTGATCCATCATAGCTTGTGGTAGCACCTTGTTCAAAGCCACCACCGAAGATCCAGACCAGCACCGGTAGCTTTGCATCTGCCTGGGTTCCGGAAGGACGACATACATCGAGAGTCAAACAGTCCTCGCCAGCATTGGTGATCTCCTGGAAAAGTGGGATATTGATGAGCTTCGCAATGATAGAGCTAGGGAAGTCGCTTTCGTCTGTGCTAAAACTGAATTGCGGGCAGGACCTCGCAGCGGAAGTAGCCTGGGTGGTTCCGAGGGATGTTTGGATTGGTTGAGGTGGTTTCAACCGAAGGGAGCCAGTTGGAGGCAGTGCGAACGGGATGCCATTGAATTTATCGATCTTGTTGAGACCCGTGGAGCCAACAACAGTGGTCTGGGGTTTGGAGATGATAACTGTTGGGTTGGCTGTAGGTGCTCTCCTTTGCGCCGGAACGGCCCAGACTAGAGGCGAAGCAAACAACAAGATCAGTTTCAAGATAGAAGGCATTATGCGCCTTCTTTGAACTCGGCAGGAGGCAATTTAACGCACCAGTAATCGTATTTCAGTGAACCCTTGGCCCGCAATCCTCTTGTCGAGTGGGCAACCAAGGGATAAATATAGAATGTCAGTTTCCCCATTGCTGATCCCCTGAGCGAATTTGGATGGACAGGTTTCATAATTCCATACCTCAAGCAAGACAAGCATATGTCTGTCCTATTGGATTCCGCTATCCTTTCGGCTTTGGTACTCGTTATGTCCTGCCGACAAATGAGGTGCAGTGAAGAAAGCATAGCCGCAACTCAAAGGAGCAGATCAGCTGGTGCACCGATCATGCGGTAATAATGCAGTGCATAGCTAGGTTTCCCATGTATACCATGTATGGCATCTTTCATAGCGAAGTCACGAAGATGCCACTGTGTTTGGATATCGCAATCCACTGAGAAGGCTCGCGAGTTGCCGGGAGGAATGCACGTCGGACAAAGAATGCTCCGGCGAACTGAGTCGATTTTGCTGACGCAAGGGGCGCATAGCGTATATTTAACTATTTCCCACGATGACAGGAGTCAAGGGTGCTTTGCGATAAATAACTCTGCGTTTCTCGGCAAATGGGCAACGTGACATAGAGTCAGATCTCACTGAGCGAACTCCATGGTCGGGTTTCGCCCTCTTGAGGGCTTTTATATCAGCGAATCTTCTTCGTATGAAAGATGCAAACAAGCGGTCGCGGTCCATACAAAGGAAACCCCTTTATCTGCATCGCTCTAACTGTCAAAAGGTAAGATGACTCGACATGCAGCCAGGCTTACATATGGTAAAGGTTGAATAATGTGACATGTCACTCAAGTTCACCGTAAACGCTCGCATGCTAGAGATTAACCTCGCCAGGCTTCTGCGTAATATGAGAAGTGTAACCCTGCTCACATGAAAGTTTCCATCTTCCATCCTAACACTCGCGTCATGGCGACGACGATGTGTCTGCATGACTGTTGTTCTGCGACGACATTACCATGTTGACCAACATGTATATCGGTATCTTGCGTATAGAAATATGATGTACTATACAGATCAGTGTTAATGATTCATGTAAACGATTCCGCTTGTTAGGCAAGTTGTTCTTTTTTTCAAAGACTTTTGCCATGGTGCCAAGTCATCTGAAGAATTGGCAAAACACAGCAGCCTTCAGCGACGATGACAATCGAATTGCCTTGGAATACATCGAGTCCATCGTTGTCATGCAATCCCCTTTCGACCGTCACCAACTTGTTTGCTTGCCACAACGTTTGGAAGGTTTCTCGCAGCTAAGGCGAGCTGATTACATATTCGCACGCGGACTATCCAGGAGTGACATTCGTGATTCGATCGAGGCACTGATGCAATCGAAATGTGTATATGAACTGGATATAGGCATTATCAAGGCAGATGGTCACCACGTTGACGACGTTGAACAGCTAATTGATTACCCATGCGCTGAGGAATTGATAATATGGGGCTCAGAAGCGATAAAATTCTATCAATCGAAAAGACAACGACGGGTTAAATCTGCATGGCGATGCCTGAGATCTGCGGTTATATGTCGGGTTGACAGGAACTTCATTGCTTTGTTCAATAGTCAACCCACGGTCTCCCTAGCTTATTATGAACTGTTGAGGGGACCACAAAAGATTGATCTCTCACAGTAAAATCGAACATGAAAGCCGTGACCTCGAGAGAGACGCGGGAGTTTTTGTCAGATCTATCTGGTTCCCATCCAAGAAATTCTCATTGTGTAGATCCGTCGGTGTGGACGCGGGGTGAATGATCAAGATCGGAGGGTCTGATTTTCCTACACTTGTAAGAGGATGCCCTTGGCTGGGCCGATCGGTGCAATCTTGGGTCTGATCGATTAGGATTTCTTCACGGCAGGCAAAGATCGGCGCGATCGGGGTGGAATCAGGGATGGGACATTGGTCTCGCCGGTAGGGCTCCCTCTAAGGTTCTGATCAGTCATTTCGGTGCGGTCGAGGTGACATGTGGGCCGCGATGGGATCAGCTTGATCGGGCTTTCCAATAATTTATTTATGACAAAGCTATCGACATGGTCGGGTGGAAATGGACTCAATATCTTCGTCAAGCTAGGTCAAGATGACCAAGATCGCGTGATCTAGCAGTCTAGATCCGACCCCGACCGGGCTGTTAGGCCAGTGTAAAACTTCTCGGGAGGAATTTGGATGGATATAGCCAGATACCTGTCAGGTCTCACAGCCAAGCCCGAGCAAGGAAAGCTTCTCAGAGGAAAATCAGCCAAAAAGTCCCTAGCCCAGTCCCACCTGCACCTCAGATTACAAGGACAGACCTGCACTCCATGAAAGGGACTCGATCTTTCACTAAGACTTGTCCAAGACCGCACGGACAGGGTATCAGTCCATTTTAGAAGGAAGTCAGGCCGATCTGCAAGAAATTTTGGTAGGGATCGTCGGGATCTGGGAGGGGACGATTATGATGGTCTTGGCAAGGCCAATCCAGCTTCGAGTAACATTTGTGGGAGGGCGATCGAGGCGAACTGGTATCAGATCGGGGTGTGGATCTTGATCTGATCAATATGGATTCCTTCTGAGGACCGCCTCCTTGTACATGTGTGTCGGTGTATTTTGAGGTAGTATCGGGCCATTGTGCTGGCTGAGAGCATTTTATCGGGAACTTCATGATGGAGCCTGTATCAGGCAATGTGAGATCTGCCAGCCGCAATGTCGCCCCTCGAATGATTCCTCAACGAAGCAGTAGCACCAAAGATGGAGAGATGGAGAAGAAATTGTGTTTTGGGGGGCGGGTGGGGGGGATTTTCTGCTGGGATTTTTGAGGGGATCTTCCTCGTTCGTTTCGCAGACATGGGTTGATTGTCGGACCTTCGAGTTCAGCATTGAGGAAGGATTGAAAACGGAGACTCCGGAGACAGTGAGATAGATTACATCAAAAACAAGAAGAATCATGTGTAAATCCTGATAAATTCAAATATATCGCAATATTGAAGGATAGCGTCTATGGAGTTGCCTTCTTTCACACCGGCGAACTTGGCTTACTCTACTCCGTACACCGTACCGACCCCTGCAATATCATCCATATGACTCCACAATTTCGAAATGCCCTCTGTTCCGTTCGTCCAATGCCCCAAGGCTCGAGTTGTGAAGGAGTGTGGGGCGGAGGTATTGCGCAATGGCCACTTCAACGCCATACGGACCTCTGGATTTCGGTGTGATTTTGCGCACTATATGTATCGTGTTGGATAAATCTTGATAGTGCCGTCGGCAATGGGGAAACTTGGAAAGACGCGATAAAGAGGGATTAGCAGTCAGAAGAAGATTGGCCAGATGCTTTCCAGGCATTACTAAACGCAGACTTGCTCGCGCTCCCTTCAATCTTGATATGCGGAGCCTGCGTAGAGTTATATATAATCTGACAATGCAAGACATGCATGGTCACGCGATGGGATGGATATCGACCCAAAACAAGGCTAAGCCGATTCGGCTGCTGGCCGCTCAGCAGTTATCGTCCAATCAAACGGTCAATGGGACGTGCAAGGATATGGAGGTCAATGCAGAGCAAGTGGGCAAGGTTGTCTGGAATGTGGAGTCATGCGAAGCGGTCAACATCTGCCAAAAATCTGGGGTTAATGAGTTTTGAGCACGCCAAAGTGAAAGTGAGCAAGTCGACGAGATTGATGCATCTCCATTGGGGCATGAATCACCCGCGAAGGTCGAGCGCATCACTCCATACAGTCCTGCCAGCCCATTGAGGGACACAGTAGATGAGGTGAGATCCGGTCGACGTTCACATCAAACACGCGGGTTCCCACAGATGATAAACTGGGTATCCACCAAGACTCGAGCGATAGCGGATACAATCAGTACGTGGTGGAAAGAGACATGCGATTTGTTCTGTGGAATATCGGACGATATATTGTAATTGGAAGGAAGAGCAAATGGGAGGCTGAATCGCGTGAGACCAACAGGAGCCAGTAGCCTCCAACAAAGAACACTCAGATTGATAGTCATGAGGTTCAAAGGATTCCGGGACACCGACGGTCCAAGAAGTCGTCCGGAAACGGTTTGTAAAAGGAGTCAAGTAATTTGAATGGCAACATCACATGGGGCCAATCACACCATCGATGGATGTCTCATTTCCACAAGTGGCAATTTCACCTTGAGCCTAATCAGAAAG
This sequence comes from Penicillium flavigenum, assembly GCA_002072365.1. NCBI lineage: Eukaryota > Fungi > Ascomycota > Eurotiomycetes > Eurotiales > Aspergillaceae > Penicillium > Penicillium flavigenum. The sequence continues at coordinate 20,571 of MLQL01000047.1, forward strand.
CCCCGCATCTTCGACCAGGTTAAGTTGCCTGTGATTGGGTCCCGGGCCATGTGTGAGATATCAAAGTCAGCTATCTCACCTCGGTTATCAGTCATTCTTTGATGTGATAGGCTGGATTAGATGGCCAAGAGACAGGGTTACAATGGAAGTTACCAGCCAAGCCTCACGACGCGGGGAGAAACTCGGCCAAACCGTGGGCCAAGATATGCCCAGACGCGCTAACCCGACACTAAGTAACACCAGGTGGATACCAAGCCCAGGGGTCTAAGCCCACATTAGCTCATTGATTGGTTGATCCAAATTCAGGCGTCCATTAGCCTTTCGGGATATCTTTTACTTTCCAACAAAGCGCGACTTCCAAGGTTTGCTTATCGACGGGGAAAGTGATCACGGCCGGGTGAGGCCGAAGCTCACTATTGGACTCCCCAACACACTTCCAAGGTTAATCTCGTAAAAGCACCAAGACGCAGGGTCTTTGCCGGCTATTGACGGTTTTTGCCAAGTCCGCCGTCCGCCACGTCCCAATCCAGACATTGCCCCGGGATTCTGGAATGAGAGAAGCGAGACACTTGGAGAGACTAAACAGGTACGCTAATCACGCCATGGACCATATAATTGCTTCACTTCGCCCTCCCGCAAGTTTTCTTTTGCTTTTTCTTTCCTGTTGTGTGTTTCATCTCTCACATCTCTGGATCCCAGAATCGCCACTATGAATGCTAGTGATCCTGCCGAAGTGACTGAGATTGCCAAATCCAAGGCTATCTCCCACGACATCAGGGCCGATGAGAAAGTCCCAGTGGTTGATGACCTGACCATCGACAATGCTCCTCCCGTGAGAGAAGGCTCAATCGAAGGAGACGACTATGCTCTGGAAAAGACCACTCCTACAGATGAGGAACTGGCCACTTTGCGCCGTGTTGCAGGCAAGCTGCCTGTGGCAGCATACAGTGTTGCCTTTGTGGAACTGTGCGAGCGTTTTTCGTACTACGGTACCACTGCTGTTTGTATGAACTATCAATCTTTGGGGGAGGGAGAATAGATGGCTAACCTGACTTAGTCGTCAACTTCATTCAGCGACCTTTACCCGATCAGTCCACCACCGGTGCCCTTGTTGCAGGTGTCTCTGACTGGAGCAATGAATCACCTGGAGCTCTAGGTATGGGCCAACAGGCCTCTACCGGATTGACATTGTGTAAGTGACCAGCTCTCCAAGGGTCGGCTCACTGCTAACATGTCTAACTTTCTCAGTTAACTCTTTCTGGTCCTACATCATGCCCCTCTTTGGTGCCATAGTTGCTGATCAATATTGGGGTCGTTACCGCACCATCATGTCCGCGATTGCCTGTGCGCTCGTTGGACACGTCATTCTCATCGTTTCCGCCATTCCCCAGGTTATTGAAAACCAGAAAGGAGCTGCTGCATGCTTCTCTATCGGCCTTGTCATTATGGGTGTAGGAACTGGTGGTTTCAAGTCCAACATCTCCCCCCTCATTGCTGAACAATATACCGACGACAGGCCCTATGTCACAACACTTGCTAGCGGTGAGCGTGTCATCGTTGACCCAGCTGCCACGGTTGCACGTATCTACCTGTACTTCTACATGATGATCAACATTGGTTCTTTTGTGGGTCAGGTCGCAATGGTCTACGCCGAGCGATACGTTGGTTTCTGGCTCTCTTATCTTCTGCCCACCGCCATGTTCTGTCTCTGCCCTGCGGTATTGCTCTTGTTCAAGAAGAACTACATCCTCACTCCTCCTAGTGGATCAATCTACGGCAAGGCTTTGAAGGTGTGGGCTTTGGCGCTGAAGGGCAACTGGAGTCTGAACCCCGTGCGATGGTAAGCTACATCCTGTCAACGAGTGTAGCACCTACTAACCTTGACTTGTAGGTTCCAGAAATCTGATAAGGATATTTGGGCCGCCGCCAAGCCCAGCCACTTCGGGGACAACAAACCCGCCTGGATGGACTTCGATGATGCCTGGGTGGATGAAGTTCGACGAGGACTGATGGCCTGCAGAGTGTTCTTGTGGTACCCCCTTTACTGTATGTGGACAATTTCCCCCTGCTGCCTCCGCACTAGCTGACCATCTCTAGGGCTCGCCTACAACCAGATGTTGAACAATCTGACATCTCAAGCGGCCACCATGAAACTTGGAGGTGTTCCCAACGACATCATCAACAACCTCAACCCCATTTCACTGATCATCTTCATCCCCATCTTCGATCACATCGTTTACCCTGGTATTCGCAAGATGGGTTTCCACTTCACCCCTTTGAAGCGTATCACGGCCGGTTTCATAATGGCCGCCCTCAGTATGGTCGTTGCCGCGGTCACCCAACACTACATCTACAAGCTGGGACCTTGCGGTAGCAATGCCAACTACTGTATAGAGGAGGAGCAGAAATACACCAATATCTCCGTTTGGGTCCAGGCCCTAACCTACATCATGGGTGGTATTTCCGAGATCCTTGCATCTGTGACTTCTCTTGAGTATGCCTACACCAAGGCCCCGAAGAACATGCGTTCCCTCGTGCAGGCTGTGGCGCTGCTGATGAACGCCTTCTCGTCTGCCATTGGTCAGGCCTTCATTGGTCTGGCTAAAGACCCTCTGTTGGTTTGGAACTACACGGTGGTTGCTATCCTTGCCTTCGTCGGCGGTGTTGGATTCTGGGCCACCAATTACAAGTTGGACGCAGAGGAGGATGCCATGAACATGTTGCCAGACAGCAGCTTCACTCCAAATGTGGCTGTGGATGAGGAGCGGAAGTGAAAATCTGATCTAGTCTTTTTTTTCGTATCGAACGAGATATGCCAGGATGAAGTAATGGTACATATGGATGGTTTGGGGTTAATACCCCGGCATGATCTGCTAAAGCTGAGCATATTCAAGCATAGCTTTAAGACCATGCATACCCATTGAAATGACATTTCATTTAATCAATTGTGTTCTTTCGTATGCAGCCCAGGAGCTGAGGTCTTTACCCTCAGATTCCCAGTCCGGGCTCTTCGCAACTCCTAGTTGTGAAATAGTACTAGTCACCAGGCTAGTCTCAGGGAGAAGCGTATGGTATTCTTCGAGTAGAGAATAATTCTTGCTAAGTTCAAGTCCAAAGGGAAACCCTTTCATACTACATCATTCCCGGATCGTGCATGTAACGCAGCTAGTCTCCGACTTTTCGGCATATGTAGTGCTTATGATCACCTCATCGTTGGGAAGCTATACCTGAAGGTCTTTAGTATGTTCAAGAGCTCTTATCTACTTTCGATACTATTTTGTTTTAGTGTGGAAAAGCAATGGAGGTTATCTCTGGTATGTGCGCTTATCAATGAGATATAGAGGGGGTCATGACAAAAACCTCGATACGAGGCCTTGCCAAAGGTGAAGAAGTAGATCTACCTCGAGCAGGCCAGAGAACTATGTGACAGGCTGCCGAGTTGAATATGGACAGAAGCATAGGTTTTCCCATACATTTTTGCATATTCAAGCAAGCCCAAGATCTCAACGCAGTGGTTGTGGTTTAGGAAACCACGAAGGTCATCGAGAGTAAATGGCGGCAAGGCTGTGCCGTTGAGAACTTCCCCTAGTATTGGGGTTTCGATTCTGTATAGGGCTCATGACTCGCCGAAAGGTAGTGCGAGCAAAGGAGTGAGATCGTATTGTGTCATCCTTGCGTATACACCATTAGAGATTTCCACGACAAGTTGGTTTGCCAACATCCATTTATTGAGACGCTGGGAGGCTATGCAGAGTATCGATCTGAACCTTCCACGAATGGTTGCCAGCAACAAAGCCAATTGATCATGAACATGATTGGCAAAGTAATGACCTCGGCACACGGTGCAAAGGACTGCACTCATCCGTATTCTGTCTATCCCCCGGATAGTAGCCACCGCGGCGCTAGACGTTGAAGCAAACGTATTGCAAACGCATCTCCGACTCCGCTAGTGCGCACAACCTACCATCACCGGTCTTCCTACACTTCCGCAAAACTACCCAATATGCATTGCAACGCGCCCAGAAAAGGGGAAACAGGATCGGATCGTATTCGCGTATCCCACTCGCTGAAGCCCTGAAAAAAAATGAACCTAGAGATTGCAGAAACTGGAATGTCGATCCCAAACAGAGAGATTGCTGCGCAACGAGCTGAAACCACCCGGGACATTGCCCTCTACTCGGACGCGTCAGAGCGCCAAGGTCAGCATCCAGCCTGGGCGCTGCAGCCGTAGCGCTGGACGACAGCCTAGAGATTACAGAATCATCACAAGTTCAGGTCGAGCCGATAGGCCGATGGTCGGTATACGCCGCCGAGCTGATCGGGATCTTACGTGCCATCGACTACGAAGGGGTATAGCGCTCAGGGTTCAAAACCCGGGATTGATGCCTGGATGTACCCAGCGGTATAGGGGCCAGGGTTCAAAACCCGCTGTTTAGGGGTGTTGATGCCTGAATATGCCTCAGTGCCTTGCTTTAGTTAGAACGGCAGAAAAATTAAGATACCTGAATTACTATTACATATGTCTTAGTAATCAAAGTACACTCTTTCTGCTGATGTTATAGGGTTGTAATTAAATGAAGCTTTTTTCTCCTATACAACTGTATACATCTCTATTTTTTGGGGTGGTTTACAAGCCTCTAGTATGAAAATGAAGCCTTTTTCCCCCTATACAACTGTATGTATCTCCATTTTTTGGGGTAGCCGGAGATCTAGCCCGCTTCCGCCTTATTGGCTCTGCTCTCACTAGCTCTGCTCTCACTGGCTCTGTATCTACTAGCTCTACACCTACTAAAGTAGCCACTTTAGTAGGTGCTGGACTTGGTGTAGTCATATGGAGAGGAGCCTTATCACCCCACGGATCATCCTCGAATGTATAGGTATCTTTATACCGCTTTATAACCATATAGAGCTTCGCCTTCCGACCTAGAAGCTTATTAATAAGCTCCTTTATAGTACCGTTAAAGGAATCATCTACTCCCGATATCTATCGGGGACTGTATTTTCCCTTTATACACTATATATCCTCCGTAAAATAGAGTTTGTCTATCTAACCTAGGCGGAAATCGACGATACTCGGTAGTCCTATAATAAAGTAATCTCTTATAAAGGCGTCGATATTTAAGATCACTTAGTTAGGACGAAGGTTGACCGAAATTGAAGCTATAAAAGTAGTAATTAGCTTTAGCTTCTAGATTATAATTATAATTATAATCATATAGTAAAATAAGATATACCTCCTATCCGGAATTGGATTTATCTCTCCTAGTTTCTCTTAAAGATAGAAAATCACTATTTTTGTTATCTCCTTATTCGCCTCTTTAGCGGCTTTTCGAGCTGCCTCTGCCTCTCTATACTTCTTTGTATAAGCTAGACAACTTTGTTACGCACTGCAAACTGGTCACAGTTAGGTTAGAAGGGTTCCGGGGATACTTGCCTTATACCGTTTAGGTTTCCAACGCCAACGATCTGTACTCTCAACCGTACTGTTGCCTAACAGGCCTTACTGCAGACTGGGTCCTTTTGAGGTATCGAGGAACGGTGCCAGGTAGAGCGCCGAATAGATCTATACCGGAGTATTGGTCTATCCGTGAGTGTTGTCAAGTTATAATCAAGTATTGAGTCACAGTAATCCAAAAGGTAAACACAAGTAACAATGTATGATTGAAGACGAAGAACTAAACTAGATACATGAATGAGTGTTCTTATATATCCCTGAGTTCTTCCTGTGTAGATGAGTAGATGGTAGCGTAGTAGAATCTCCTTGGCAGATTCTACCGTTCGACTGTTTACCAATCTACTACGTGCATGATCACGTGATATTGGCTGATCGTCTCGTGGTGTATTGCAGTATTGTTTGTCACGGCGAATGGCAGGCTGTTATCGGTCGCTCGCTGTCTGCTCACGTGATCCGGTGTTCTTTGGCTCTCGATGGCCCATCTGTGTGCCTGGTGGGTCACCACTGATTGGTGACGGACAGGTCCGTAACACTCGAGTCTTAGACCGGGTAGAGGATGGAAGGGATCCTAGGCACTTATAATATACCACTCTTAGGATATATATAGTCCTATATAGCTTGAAATAAGAGCGTACTACAGATAAGACTTATAGCACCCCGAGAGAAATCTAATAGGAGTGGTACTAGGATAAGAGACTGCTTTTGTGTCTATAATAGAGCTATGTAGAGTATCCTGGAAGTGGTAACATGAAAGGACGTTGACAACAGAGTATTTTCAACTAGCCCATTTTAAGAGTGAGGGTCACTTGGAAGGCCGAGAATAGGAGAGCTCTTTTGAGAGGTCTCTTATCATAGGAGAATCCTCTTAAGAGGAAATTAGTCATAGTACGTCCCACCGAAGAGCACTAGCCACACAGAATGGAAAACGTCATATGAGCTGGCTCTTGGTACTACTTCTCTCCTAGTCCAATAGTTATAGGCTTAACCCAGTCTTGAGATAATCTAGAGGCGACCAGGAAATGCGCGCGACGGGACTCAGCCAGAAACCCACGCTGTCCCAGTGAGGATTGATTTCATTGGCATATCAGCCTACTGAAGGAGCGGGTCCCTGCAGTGGCTTTTATTGGACGGTAGTATGACAACGCTGTGGACGCGAGAATTTGCCAAAGGAAGACAGACGAAGTCCTATGGCAACGCATTGTCTAAAGAGGGTAGGCGCCTTACAGTAGGACTCAAAATACTGCGATCGTAGATATCATATGATATACTATCTATGACCTAGTGGGATAAAACCATAGATCTCTCCGACTAACGTCTGAGAAGAGAAATTCTGGGATCTTAAAGGTAAAGCTTCCAATGAAGCTCGCGTACACGCCGCCTGCCATTTATATGAGACGATTTGCATTCACAAGGCCAAAGATAAAAAGGGCGGTGTGGTGTGACTATGGATACCGATAATATACCTTTTCTTTTTCTTGCGCACGCATGAAGCTCTGCTACTTGCATGACCTAATAGCCCAATCATATCAATATCTAGCATTTGTTGTGCGGGGTTGAGCATTGCATAGCTCCCTTTTTTCCCCTGCATTTCGCCGTGTTTTTACAATGCTTTTGCAAGCAGCGCACATGGTAGTTGGAATCAACTCTCGTTCTATATTTCACCTTTCCTGCGATACTATTACAGCCTATTGAGACACATCACCTGCCTCAACTGCATGGCTTATCCCTCCGATTCTAAATTTCCTCGCATCTCTTCAATTTTTCTTATTTTTCCCTCTGTAATTCCACTACAAAAGTAATCTACGTTTCGCTATCTTCCGTCTGCCTTCATACTACAGATTCGAATGTCCTGGTCCAACCAAGGCTCCCGTCCAAAATGTCCTCACAACATGTAGCACAGCTGCAACAACAGCCGCAACAATGCCCTGTTGACCAAGCAATGCACCGTCTGCTTAAAACATCCGAGGTGATAAAATACCGTGCCAGAATCAGACCAAATGACGCAGAGCGTATCATGGATGCTCTCGTGCTTGCCAGAGAAGCTGATCCGCCAAAACCTACGAGGGAGAGGAATTATTGGGAATTCTTGAGAAGCATAGCCCGAGACTGTGGGAATGAAATGGTTGGTCTATGTGCTCTAGGCCTTGGGCGCTCGACGATCGGGAATATGAAGTGTCGTTTTAGACTCGAACTATCCCAGAGAATCAAAGACAATCGAACAGATTTCGATTGCCGGGTATTGCGAGACTCTTTACAAAACATGTCTGCCAACGGCACGTCTCACGGCCCAAAACTCTCTTGAACAAAATCTAATCCAGACTAGACAATCCTGGCACACAGAACGATACTTATGTGGAACACAATCATCGCATGCGCATGGGAGATGTCTTTATGCTCACTATGAATGATGCACGAGCCATAGTGAATTCGGACCAAGTTACAGGGATGGCGTGTTTGTATGACCCAGACGACGTGAATTTAGAGTCTTGGATAACGGTCACTATCCCTCGTGAACTGAGGTTACAACTTAATGAACAGTCCACCTTGATGTGAATGATGCTATTACCAGCTAGCGTCCAAACACAAGACCGACTGTGAGATACCCCGATACATGAAACCACCAATTTATATCCCATGGCACTATGATGAAATTCCCTGCATCCGCCGCGCCAACACCGTCTATGTAGGAGCCCTGTTGATCATGAATCCTGATTGCCCCTCTCGCGTTGATGAGGTCCACGACAACTGCCACAGTATTGGATGGAGGGTCGATCCGATTGCCTCTCCCGGGTTCCCACCATGTTATCCTGTCACAATTTTCACATGGTATCTTGTCTGTTAGTTACCATCTACTATGACCCATATGCATGCCTTACCTTTTCTTGGCACTCTTTTAGCAGGGTCTCATCCGAAGATGATGTAACCCGAACCTTCCGAAATCCTCTGCTTATCGATTGACTCGGTCGAGTCTCGATGATTGAAGGCGAGCTGGTGCTGCAGGCCTCGAGAGGGTGGGAGTCACGGGAAAATGATCCAAAACGACTGTTATAACGCTTGCTGGCTAAATGTCGAAGAGCTTCTTCTGTCATTGAGCCAACCAACTGCGCAGAGTCATTCTGAAATAGTGTTCTCTTGATATTGAAGAGTTCTCCCAAAGTAGTCACCACTACTTGGTCGCTGTCTCTGTCGGCAGTTGTTTCCCTAGTTCTGTTTATATTCTGATGGGAAAATTCACGGGCCACCCTGCACACCTCTAGGCACTGCTTCGAAATATCGATATCATCTTGTAATCGTAACCTCTCATTGCCGTCTCTGGTGTTACCATTCGGAGCTAGAGACTCTAGGCGTTTCTGAAGGTGACCAATGATCTGTCTGAAGCTATCTCGGTTTTCCTCTAGCGCTTGACGCGTAAGCACCTGCGCTTCGAAGCAATTTTGCACATCATCTTCGGTAGCGTTTTGGGGCCACTCTTGGAGTAGAAAGGAATCTCGATTTGCTCTGGATTCAATCAAACCCCTCACGTCTTCGCAAATACGAAGACATTGTTTGGTCACCTCTTTCTCGTCCTTTGTATCGATGCTGATGCCCGAGGTATTTGTGTTGTCGAGAATGACCCGCTTTATTCTCTCATCAACTCGTTGTAAATTGACCTCAAGGTTATATATCGTATCTTGGATCAGCTCATTATATTCTTGAAGAACTTGGCGGGAGACTCTGTTGGTATCACTTAAGAAAGATGTTAATAGAGTCCGAAGTAGACAAGGTATTGTAACTAACATAGTAATAGTGCATACACCGATTGAGATCGTCGACTTATACCCTGCGACAACATCTGTGAAGTCATTGATATCGCCTCTCATAAATTTCATCCTTGTCCAATCTCGGGTGCCCGTCTTTGGATTTTGACTGAAAGCTTCCATCGATTGTTTGAATTCACCACATACTTGGCTGCATCGGTCAATAGGACCTCGAAGAAGCTCGAAGATTGATGTCTCAGCACTGGTCTCTTGTGCCAATAGACCTAAAACTTTGGTGAGATCCTGAAGTTCATTTTGAAGCCTGCGTAGAGTTATGTGGCGATCCTTGAGGCGTTTGATGGTTTCGCAGAGCGACTGCGTCGACTGGATAGCAGCTGTAACAACAGCCATCAATGAGGCAGTAATGCTCATAGGGTCCGCCATTTTGGATGCTCGCTAGCGGAGGTAAATGCAAAAGAAGATGCTTCTAGCTGAAGCGAGGGTAGCTACGAGTTCAGATTAGCCGAAATTAGCGATGTGGCCGCATCGTGTCTGAAGGACAACACGACAGGGGTTCGTATGAATTAATTTAGCTCGAATCAGTGATGAGTGAGCTGAGCCTGGTAGTCGAAGTGGGGAGCTGGCAGTTCTGACTTGTGCCCAGCGGTGAATAATCTCGACTGGTAGCCACTCACCTGACCGTCGGAGAAATTAATCAGCCAGAAGTTCCCTAGCCGAGAGTGAATGGACCCCTTCGAATAAATAATTCTCCTCCCTGAGGCTCACAAAAGAATGATGCAATGATAAACAAGGTGGGAACCTTTAGATGTCAAAGCTGCAAGACCCCTCTTTCCAAAATACCCTTCCGAGGGGACAGAGGGTTGACTGATTTGTCGCTGAAGTACCTCCCGCAGTAGCATCCTATTCGGTGGCTCTCCGCGTACCTCTCCCTCTTCGTACTACTTCTCTCTCCTAGTCCAATTAGTTTAGATCTCGAGTAGTTTTGAGATTTGAGATAGTCCAAAGGCGATAAGGGAATGCGCACGGTAATTCAAGCAGACAGTCAACGCTGTCCCAGAGAGGTTGATTTCATTGGCTTATCAGCTTGCTGATGTAGTGGGTCTCTGCAGTGGTTTTTATTGGATGTCAGTAGACACCCTGAGTAGTCTTCCGCATGACCCAGTAAAACCCAGACCCAACCCAGACCCAACCCAGTCTGGGTTGGGTTTTGGGTCAAGACCTTCGACCCAGTAATAGGTCTGGGTCGGACTAGGTAACCCAGTACTGGGTCTGGGGCCCCAAACTGGGTTATAAACTAAACAAACATGCTAAGGATTCCAAATGTATAACTTATGTATCTGTTCGCGGTAATTCTGAGTATTTGCTTTACTTGATTATATCTAATTTTAATTGTGAAAAGGGTAAAAGAGATACGTATGATTAAGGATTCTTTATCAAGCAAGCTAATAGTATTCAAATATATTATCCTCCCTACTTTTACGTTTTCTCCCTAATACTCGTGTCTATATATAGGTTAGTAGTAATAATAGTAAGTAAGGACGACTATATTCACTTATAGGTGAGGGCCTCTCGTCCGGTATATCCTCTAGTTTATCCTTAATTACAACCTTAATTATATCCCCCGGTTTATCTTCCGGTTTATCCTCCTACTCCTCTATATCACTAATTGGATTAACTTTAACCTCACTAAGCTTCTCTTCCCTCTCCTCTTTTGCCGCCTTAAGCTTATCCTAGGAGAAGAATTTCTCGAGAAGTGTTACTTCCTACTCCTCTATATCAAATTTCGTTATATAAAGAAATATTATTAATGCCTTAATAGTCTCACTCTTTATTCTACCGCGACGATAGTGACAAATATCTCGAGCGGTATTAAAGAGGCGTTCAACTCCTACGCTAGTTGCTAGAAATAAGAGTATATCTCGCGTAAGGGTAGTAATAGCCGGAAAGTAAGCCTAGTGCTCTTTCTAGAAAGTAAGCGGCCTAATAGAAATAGTATCTATTTATATATTAGTATTATTATAGTATATACTCTTTATATTTACTTACCGCTATTAAGATATTAACTAATTTTATTAGTAAAAGCTCGTAGTTATATATCCCTTCTATCAAGTATCTCTTCTAGCCTTAAGCTTAGTCGGGCTATCGTTAGAGAGCTTTATAGATCACGACTACTTATTTTAACTTATACTTAATATAGAATAAGGGCTTATTTAAAAGCAAGTCGATATATATCTCGCTATTTCTAATCCTAGTCACTAGAGAGGAAGAATTTGAATTTGTTCACCGGTATAAGTATCGTACTAATTATATAGATATTCCCTCGAAGATCATTAGCTTAGGAGTAATACTTATCAAGCTTAGACCGACTAGCTTTAAGGGCCTCTAGTATCTATTTCTTCTATAGGACACGCTTTCGGCGTAGCTATACCTATAATCGCTTAAGATAATCAAATAGTTTGCTATAGATCTTAAATATATAGTAGGTAGTGATATCTCGAGTCTTTAATAGCTATATTATATAATTAAAGAAGGGCTCGGTGATATAAAGAAGATAGTCGATCTAACGCCACTCTTACTCGCTAAGTAGCATCTCCTTATAATCATACTCTATATAGAATAAAGAGAAGATAGCATGTAGCCTCTTTGCCCGGCGAAGCATAAGGAACGTGGAATTCTATCGTATCTTTATATCTTAGATTAGAACGATCTTTATATTAGTTATCTAAAGATTGTAAAAAGTCTCTCGGCGCTAGGGACTTACATTAACGTAAATCGTAAGATAACGGACTTTGTTTAATATAGAGGAGATCTAACTTTACTTCGTATTCTCTTAGGCTAGCCTTAACTACTTCTCTATCCACCTTATCTCGGCTAATTTATTTAATAGAACTACCTTAATCCGAGTAAGAAGCTAATTTAGGCTAAGCTAGATAACGTAGGCAAGATATAGTATTCGGGTGATAATAGTATTATCTAATAAAGCCTATTAGAGAGAAGTAGCTAATGTCTTATTGTTTAATACATTATCTGTTATTAACCCTGTTGGTATAATAGTGTATATATTATATTAGTAAGGCATACTATAGAGGGAAGAGATGCTATATTCATTTTACTAGTACTATCTAAGAGATCCTTAGATATACATTATATGGTAGAATTGTTAATATAGCCAGCCTCCTAGTATCATAATGAGATAATATCGATATCATGAAGATATCATAGATTATCTCAGATTTGCCTCCTCAGAGAGGTATAAAAACATGCCTGATCTCTATTCTTGATGGAATGTAACTTACTTCTGAATTTATTTTCTGGTCTCTATTATAACCCTATTTCCTATTTAGGATAAGTATAACCTATTTAACATATCTTATATAATCCTATTATATAAGATTATATAAGATCACATTCCCCTAAACAGTTATAGTCTATACTAGACTATATCATATTATCTGCTAAATTGCTCACAAACCCGAATACTTTATCTTCGATATTATACTCCGCTAGGGTTTCTATAAGAACACTACTTAGGTAAGAGCCGGTATATATACTATAAAGCGGCTTAAACCCGAGTAGTACCTCACGATATACCTAATCACTATTAATAAAATAGCTAGTAATAGCTATAAATGCCTACGAGAATAGAGATATCTAGTAGTCAAGCGTAATAGATATCTTTAAGCTAGAAGGTAGCGTACGAAGGATACGCTACTACCGGTCTTTGACTAGACTACCTAATCGGCGACGGATAGTATCGGTAGATAGGATCACTAGAGGGGATAGGGCGGAACGAGCTTTATTAATAATACGTTTGAATGATAGATACTCGATTAGATAAAATAGGAGCCGGTTAAGAGTAAGAACTTGGAGGAGATCCTCCTCCTAATCTTCTTATAAGAAGGGTATACTCGCTAAAACTTCTCCCTAGAATAATAATAAATTAGTATAGTTACTTAGTTTTATAATATAAAATATACCTCTCTTTATAGGAAGTTTGTGATCTCTACTTTCTTCCCCTTTTCCGACCGTAAATAACTAGCCGTTTTCCGATATTTCTAGATAGTTAATATACTATAATACTACGCTTTACCTATACTATTCGGGCTTAGTATATAAGGATACTCTAGGATCTTTCTATAGCGCTTATATATAACCTTTAGTGCGCTATTAATACCCTAAGCTACCTAATAGTAGCTATTCCAGATCTCTATATAGCGGTTCGAATCCTATTTAAGCTTACTTTTCCTCCCGTAGTCAATCTCTAACCACTAGTCCACAAAATCGTTATATAATATTATATCGTATAGAATAAACCCTTTCCTACGGTCAGGTCTAACGCGTTTTAACAAAGGGGGGATTAGGAGGGGATTATCTAGTCTTCGGAAGCTCGAGTCGAATATATATTAACTTACGGATAGTGTGACTTATCTAGTTAAAATATATAAGAGATCGTTAAGATCACTACTATAGAGCGACGATATAAAGTCGGAAAGTTAGCTTTAAGATATAATATAAGAATGATATATAATATATATAAAGGGATATAAGGGGAGAAATTCTTTAACGTATAAAGGTAGAAATATACTAAAGTTATAGGAGTGTCTAGGAATATTAATATATTAAATATAGTAAATCATCCTACTCTCGTTTATTAGTCTATTATACTAAAATTATATAGGTCTAAAGAAATACCCCTAAGATAACCTAGTTAAGACCTAGTTATAACCTATTTAACCTAGTGAGAACCTAGTGAGAACCTAGTGAGAACCTAGTGAGAACCTAGTATAAACCTATTTAACCTAGTAAGAACCTAGTTAACCCAGTCAAACCCTAGTCAAACCCCAATTCCCACCCTAGTTCTATTAAGTATTCTCAAAATATTTCTTCCTCCCCCCCCTCTTCAAGTCGCATATACTAAGTAGATTAAGAGGTAGTAAGTAGTTTTGAATATAAAAGTTTACCAGATATCTATCTATAGTTATATAAGCTCTAAAATCAAACAGAAGAAGAGAAATAAATAAATTCAAAACTTAGTTTCCTCTATAAATAAATATATATATTATATTAATATATATTAAATATATATATCTATAACTTAGGGTATACTTTAGATTTTAAATAGAATGCTATCCCACACTTGACAAAACCAGCAGCTAATATATACCACCTTTCTATATAAAATAGAGCATTCGAAGAAGTAATTAATCTTAATCTAGATATATTGCTTTAAATAATAAGGTTATTTCCTAAAATTTCCTTTGCCTTATTAGTAGAGAGTGTAGCATTTCGATATAGAAACTATAATAGGGGAAAATGACGGTATATTATTTAAATATTTATACTATAATTTATGCAGAAACTGGGTCGAACTAGGGCTATACTAGGTTTTCTAGGGCCCTAGTCACTAGGTCTGGGTTGGGCCTGGGTTATGAGGTTTCGACCCAGACCCAGACTGGGTTGGGTTCTGGGTCGAGACCTTCGACCCAAACTGGGTCGTGCGGAAGTCTAACCCTAAGGACCCTAAACCGTGGATGACCGCAGAGCAAGGGACCCCACTCTTCTATATAAAACTGTGGAAATTCGTTTCTCTGCTTTCCTACCTTTGAGTGAACAATCTTCTCGCCCAAGCTGTATAACCCTACGGTCTCTCAGCATTAAAGCAGATTATTCGATCCCGCGGTAAAATTGCGGCTCGAGTATTATAGGCAAGCCTTTCATATTACTAACATAATTTCTTATCTCTAACTATTGTAAAGGATCTTACAATCTAGTGTTATTAATATTCTCGTTAGGAAAGAGAAAAGCATTTCTCGATTTATAGAGCTTTAGAGGGCTCTTTCCCGGATAGCGCCCCTTAGCCGTCTATAATTAAGGATATTAACGAAGTTATCTTTACTTATTACTATAAGTTCGTGTACTCTAGCGATTATTCTGTTCTATCTCCCACTTTAAACCTTCTAGGAATTGATACTAGGCAACCTCGCACTAAAGAAGTATCTTCTTAGCAAAATTTAGGACGATAGGATCCTTAGAATCTGATCCGTAATATCTTCTACCTAATATCGCTTCCTTATATATATAAGCACCTACTAGAAAAGCTCGACTAGGCTCTATAAGCGGAAGTCGCTAAAAACTCGGCTATTAACTATCGACATAGCTATACGAATATGTTTATATACCACGCTGAAATTAACCGTTTCGGTTACAATATAGACTAGACCTCACTACGTGTTTTATCAATACACCGGCTGATTTAATCTCTCGAACACTTCAAACTATCCAAAGTCCGGACTAGGGAAATCGTAGGGCTTTCGCAATTTTGGTTCGAGGACAGTAGGCAAATAGAGGATTTGCAAGACGTGCTACGAGACTATGTCGTGAGAAATGTGGAAGCTATGATGCAAGATACCGATTTGTCAAAGCTATTGGAAAGAGTTCCGTCTTTACAAAAGGCTGTTTTTCGTTCAATATGGAATTAAAGGCTAGATCAAGAGCAATCAAAGCTAACACCTCAAGTGACAAAGCAAGATGAATTTCCTTACCTACCTATGAATTACACCAAAACCCCTTGTGAGAGGAAAGGGTGGAGGATTTGGATCGAGGCTCAACATAAAAGCTGACGGCTATATAGCTATTTGGCCGATTTGCCGCTGAAGAACTGGGACCCGCAATGGCCTCCCTACACGTTGGTCCTTGACGTACCTTATCAGATATAGTCCGTCCCGAAACTGGTGACACCACTTTCGTTCTTACACTGTTTTTCAAGCTCGTTTAGCTCATATCCAAAAATTGGAAGACTTCCCATGTCCAATCCTCGGACATCGATGATGACTTTGTGTAAGTCGTGTCAAATGATTGCAACCACACGTGAACTGACTATTCACGCGTCATATCACAGGACGACGAAATTCACAGTCTTTGGACCTCTGCTACAAATGAGTCATCCCCATTTCTAGAACAAGATGTTCCGGAAGATGTTCTAAAGGTCTGTTTCCAGACACCTTTGCTCACGCTCGTTACTGATAGAATGAAAAGGAGAAACCCATATGGGAGAATGTAATCTGGTGATCCCCAGAAGTGTGCTTGAAATCGTTAGGAATCAGAAACATCTTCGGGTGATGAGGTTAAAGCGTTTTATCTGGAAATTTTTGGCTGCTCATCGTGAGCCTTGCTGGATCTGACAAGTCTGGATCGGGTCGATCCGTTCCCAGGAACGGTGCTAGCCCCACCCACATGATCGCCGGGCTACCGCCTTAGGAAGTCGTGTGTGTGTGCGTGGGCTTGAATGCACAGATAATTTCCTGGCTTAGCGCCCTAGGGTCACATGATGATGAGGCTGACGTTGTGCCCCTCTTTCAGCTCGTGGCAGTCCTACGATGGTTCTTGTCATGAACCACACATGGGGCAATTTATTCTATTATGACATCGATGTCGTTTGGGGACAACAACCGTGGGCTTCAAGTTGGAGGTAACAGCGGCTTGATCAAAGAAGAAATCCATTTGCCACCAGGTGAGATAGGAGCTAACCAATATTAAGACCGACTGGCTAATAGCCGCTCCTCCTTTAAGAGCGACCGGAAACTCCACCTAACCCTTTATCAACCGTTCCATTCGCGCGTGATCGTGACTTTGTCAGCCGTGACATGCTTCTTCGCCGTATACGCGAGAAAAATTCCGTCCGAGGGTCGAGGATAGCCCTGGTCGGGCTCGGCGGTGTCGGGTAAAGCATGGGGCAACCATTTCACGGCTAACTGCTCACAAGTGGAAGGAAATCGCAACTTGCCATCGAATACTCGTATCAAATCCGATCAGAATCGCCAGCGACATGGGTTTTCTGGGTGGACGCAAGCAATGAAGCCCGGTTCGAGGAAAGTTTCCGGGACATTGCAGACCAGGTTAAGATCCGTGGTCGTCAGGATCTCAAGGATAACATATTCAAATTGGTCGAGAACTGGCTGCG
This sequence comes from Penicillium flavigenum, assembly GCA_002072365.1. Classification (NCBI taxonomy): domain Eukaryota; kingdom Fungi; phylum Ascomycota; class Eurotiomycetes; order Eurotiales; family Aspergillaceae; genus Penicillium; species Penicillium flavigenum. The sequence continues at coordinate 37,744 of MLQL01000047.1, forward strand.
AGATGAAAAGAACGGGAAATGGATCTGCATCCTTGATAATGCGGACGATCATAAGTTCCTTTGTTCGCTTCTGGTGGCTAGAGAGGGACCTTCAGCGCGAGAGCCGCCGAACGCACCAACCAAGCCTCTCTTAGAATACATACCTCGAAGCCAGCATGGATCTTTGATTATCACGAGTCGAAGCAGAGAGGTTGCGCTGAAGATGGTCAAGCACAGGGATCTTGTGGAAGTGAACCCGATGGAAACGTCTGAGGCACTAGAGCTGCTACAGAAAATGCTCGATCAATCCGAGAGAAGCCAAGATAGTCAGAAATTGGTGGAAGAGCTCGAGTTTATGCCGCTGGCTATAGTCCAGGCTGCTAGCTATATCCGCGATCGAGCGCCTCTCACTTCCGTACCACAATATTTAATGACCTTTTAGAGAAATGACCGCGAAGCGAAGAGACTTCTCAAGAAAGAACCTGGTCACCTTGATCGGGACTGGGAAGTAAGCAACTCAATTCTTGTGACTTGGCAGATATCATTCGACTATATTCGCCGTGAGAAACCGTCGGCAGCGGATTTGCTTTCTCTCATAAGCTTTTTCGACCGGCGAGGGATTCCAGATGAACTTCTCCGAGCTCAGCACGAGAATAACCATATATCGAAGTCGGAGCTTTCAAATCGCTCTAGTGGCGATGAAGGGTTGTCTGTATCTAGTATATTCGATGATTTTGAAGATGATATTATAACACTAAGGGATTTTTCATTTATCTCTGCTAGCAAAAATGGCGCATTCTTCACAATGCACAGGCTAGTGTAACTGACTACACGTATATGGCTAGAGACTCATGGTCAAATGGAACGATAGAAAGAGATTTTTATCAGTAGACTCTACTACAAGGTTCCGACCGGCGAATATGAAAACTGGGAAATGTACCGACAGCTCTTTCCTCATATTAAAGCAGCGATGTCGCAGTAGCCAGAATCACAAAAATCCCTATAGGAGTGGGCCGCGCTGCTTTATAATGGTGTATGGTATACGTTGCAGAGCGGTATCATCGCGGACGCGAAGGACATGGCGTTAATATCAAGAAAGCAGAGAGTAAGACTCTTAGGTGAAAAATATGAAGATGCCCTCAATAGCACTGCGATACTAGCGAGAGCATGGTCGCTTTAAGGCAACTAGGAAAATGCCGAGAGACTCGAAGTGTAGGTGATGGAAATTCGGAAGAAGATATTCAGCGAAGATCATCCCTCCACGCTAACTAGTACGGCTAGTCTGGCGTTGACACTTTGGAATCAAGGTCGTTGGGAGGAAGCCGAGGAACTCTAGATGCAAGTAATGAAGACGATCAAGGCGAAGCCCGGTAAAGACTATACCGAGACTCTGACCAATATATCCAATTTGGCGTTGATATACTGTAGCCAGGGCCGGTGGGGGGAGGCCGAAGAGCTATAAGTGTAGGTGACGGAGATTCAGAAGACTAAGGTCGGCGATGACCATCCTCTCACGATGACTAGTATTGCCAACCTAGCATCGACATATAGGAACCAAGGCCGGTGGGAGGAGGCCGAGTAGCTCGAAGATCAAGTGATAAACACGAGTAAGATGAAGCTCGCCGAAGACCATCCCGACACACTAATCAGTATGGCCAATCTAGCGTTGATATACTATAGCCAGGGCTGGTGGGAGGAGGCTGAGCTGCTCTAGGTGCAGGTGATAGAGATGAGTAAAACGAAGCTCGGCGACAATCATCCCGATACGTTAATAAGCATGGCCAATCTAGCATTAATATACTATGACTAAGGCCGGTGGGAGGAAGCCGAGCAGCTCGAGGTGCAGGTGATAGAGACTCGCAAGACGAAACTCGGCGACGACCATCCCGACACGCTAAAGTCTATATCTAACCTAGCGTTGACGTTTTGGAAGCAAGGCTAGTGGAAGGAGGCCGAGCAACTATAGGTTCAGTTGATGAAGATGAGCAAGGCGAAGCTCGGCGAAGACCATCCCGACACGCTGGCCTATATATCCAATTTGGCGTTGACATACTGCAACCAGCGCCGGTGGGAGGAGGCTGAGCTGCTCTAGGTGCAGGTGATGGAGATGAGTAAAACGAAGCTCGGCGACAAACATCCCGATACGCTAAAGGCTATGGCCAACCTAGCATCGACGTTCTGGTTCCAACGCCGGTGGGAGGAGGCTGAGAAGCTCCAGGTATAGGTGATGGAGACTCGCAAGACGAAACTCGGCGAGGACCATCCCGACACGCTGAAGTCTTTAACCAATCTGGCATCGACATTCTGGACCCAACGCCAGTGGGAGGAGGCTGAGAAGCTCCAGGTACAGGTAGTGGAGACTCGCAAGACGAAGCTCGGTGAGGACCATCCCGACACGGTGAGCAGTATGGCGAATCTTGCTTTTACCTGGAAATATTCGGGTCAGGATGCGAAAGCCATCAATTTACTAAGATACTGCCTAACCAAGCAAAAGCAAATATTTGGGGTAAACCATTGGCAAACTTTAGCCAACACTAGAGGCTTAGCGGTATGGGAAATGGGGGGCTCAATACAGATACTTAGATAAGTTTGATACCTAAATATTGCATGTTTAAATAGCAACTCCTACTTTATGTGTACTTCTAAAATTGACCGTTCCATTCGTAGATTGACTTCGTGGGCACTGATAACAAGGTTATGCATGTGCTGGCAGGTGCGTTCGGGAATTTGAAGCCCCACTCCAAAGGCAGGAACGTCATCATTGGCCAGGGGTACCCCTAGGTGTGATATCCTTAACCGTAATGGTCTCCGTAGTGGGCTCTTATTCGACCACCCTGGGAATAGCGAGATGCTCTACCGATGTACAGTACGTCCCGAAACTGGTGCGACCACCTGCACTCTTCAATTGATTCTCCGACCCCAATGCCAAGACACACTAATCCATATTAGAGATTTTTCCCGGAATGCCCCACTTGGTGGACGTGTATACTGTCTTACTTAGATTAAAATGTATTTTAAATGATGTATTCACTTGTACCTTCAATATATCTAACACCTCCATACTCCCCCCACCTTCAGAACAACTTCCCGAGGAACGGCGTAGTTTAACAATCAATCATGAGGGGTATCTATAACATGATCCACAGTGGGAAGCTATCTATATCGCAGATGGCACAGGCTGCTGGCTGCAATAGGAGTACCATCCTGAGAATCTCTTCCAATATACGGTTGTTTGGCAACGCCAAAGCACCGCCTAATCAAAATGGACGGCTATCGTAGCATCACTCCCATCATTCTCGAGGCTTTGTGCAACTACCTACTCGAAACGCCGACCCTTGCCTGGGCGAGATAGCTATTTTCTGTGAGACCTATCCAAGCAACGAAATCAAACATCCGCCGCGCTGTTGCGTCCAAAGTCTGGTCTAAAAAAGCCGCCCGAGTCAAGCCCGAGGGCGCAATTTAGACCTCCGCAACGGATACCTTCACTCTATCACGGACTTCCAGCTTATCACTCTGTTAAAGTGGATAAGTCTGGATGTGATATAAGAATAGGCTTCAGGCGAACGTGTTGGTCCCTATTAGGTATGGCGTTAGTACAAGTGTCTAAATTCCATCGTGATAAGCGATATTAGATACTGCCTGCCTACGCCGAAGACGGTATTGTTCTGTCTCGAGTATTCAAAGGCTCAACCGATGCGTCCGTCTTTGAGGATTTCATTGCGCAGCTTGTAAGGCATTGTGGGAAATGGCCTGGGTCTAAATTTGTGCTAGTCATGGAGAACGCGTCCTTTCATCACGCCGTCCACAGATTAATTCCTGAACTTTAACTCCCGACAAGCTTGACATGGGCCTACTCGAGAATTGAACCACTCGCACGAGATTTCACGGCTTAGATGCAGGTTTCCTACAAGATTAGAATACCAATGAAAGCTTATCAAGGTAATCTGGTTATCAAACCCCGATCCGCGCACCCAAAATCCAAGACCGACAGGACAAGATGTAAACAGGTCTTATTCGACAACCAAGGAAGAATACAAAGATTATGACAAGCCTCAATCCCCCAAGAAACATACTTCGTAAGTTTTCCTGTCCACCCCCTCAGTGGCTCGATGTCGTCGAAGGAGTAGACGCTTCCGGGAAACTCGTCGGTTTCAGTTTAAAACCTCGTCCGTACCGTTGTTTAAATTCCGTGGTCATTTCGCCCTTCACTTCATCACGCGGACTCAGTGTGCTGTGGTCTGTCGAGGAAGGATCTCCAGCTTTCAGATGACTCATGTTGATGGTTGAAATATCTCTCGACAGCTGCTGGACGGAGGCATCACTCAAATAGCCTCCCACTTGTCTCGTCCTCCAACCATGTGCTCGGTTTTTGCCGTGCAGGATTTTACCATTTGTGGATACCATGAATTGCAAGGCATCTCCTGTACCATGATTTTCGATCACACTGACATTCTCTTTCAGATGATTATCCGCCCTAGAACAGATGTCCAAGCACTGTCGAGCAGCATTCCACTCATCCTGTAGCCTTGCCAAGTCTTGTTCATCATTTTTAGAAGAAGTTGTTGTCTTTGATTGCGCGAGTAGTCGATTCATGACATCTTGCATATGTTTCTCTAGCCTAGCAGCTGTCAGAGCCAAGCTGTTTTTGCATTCTTGCAAGCCTTCATTGGTGACAGTCTCGGGCGAAATGTCAAGACTATCTTGGCGAAGAGAGGTACCACCTCCGTCCGATATCAACTGAATATGGTCAATATGATCGGATAGCTGGGCACAAATCTGGAGACATTTCTCTGTACTGAGGCGCTCCTCCTTCATAGATTGCAGTTCAGCTGCTTCTGGTTCGGATTGCGCCACGCTTTTCTCAACGATGCACTCCAATTTGCTATCTATAACTTCCAGACGAGCTTCAAGATCATCTTTGGCGTCTTGAATGAGGCGCTTGTAATCATCTAGGCTTTCAGTGTTGACAGAGGTTTGGCGACTGATAAATGTAAGTCAACACATATCGAGCGAATGGAAAGCGTGACCGACAAGTCACGTCTGGATCCAGCGAGAGTAGTAGCACTTACAGGTTCGCATCAGTGAGAGCAATATTGATCGTAGCCTTATACCCGGCCAGTAATCTTCGAAAGCCGTCTATGTCGTCACCCATGTACTTTAGCCTGGCCCAATCCCGAAAGTTCGTCCGACTATTATCTGACGGCGACGAGCATCGGAGAACCTCCTGTTGGAACTCCTTGCAGGCATTACCGCAGCGTAGAAGAGGAAGATCTAGCGCCGACAGGTCGATATCAGCTGTTGCCTTGACAAAGTCGGCGAGTGGGCCAAGCACAGCACTCAAGGCTTCAAGTTCTTCAAGAAGATCACGAACACGTTTCGGATGGGAGCGAAAACTATTGACCGTTTCGTATAGCGAGACGCTGCACTGGAAGGCGAAAGTTGCTAGCGCCAGCAATCCAGAGGCTAGGCCTATTGGTTCAGCCATGACTTTGTTCACAGGTGTATGAGTGGTGTAGAGTTGGAGATTGTGGGTGGGGGAAACAGCCCGTTTCGAGAATAAGAGCCTTTATAGTCAGCCAAAACCACTTCCTGGCGGCTCAGCTGGGGGCAATATGATTTACCAACAAGGGCCAGACCGCAAGCAATGATGGTTCACTGGCCAATATGCCGACGATCGATGAATGTCACGAGGTCCGCTGGGGTGGGGGCCGGCGGCTAGTAGTACGTTACTAAGCCTCACAGCGTTACACGTAAAATTCCAGGCAACTTCCTTGAGACGGTCGCTATAATTAGCCCCTGGTACGCGCCTTCATGCTCGTGCTGAATGGACCTAATTTCGGACAGGCATCAAAGCGCCTGCTCTTCGCGCGCGCGTCTGAAGCGCTTTTCTGTTGAACAAATGATAACCTATACAGTTGGTATGCGGCAGTCTCCGGAGTGTGAAGCTCTTTTTGGCTTCGTCACACGGCAGAGGCGATGCAAGTAAATCACGTCACATAAAGTCACGTGAAATTGGTAGTTGAATTTAGGTCGACAACGCACGCCAATGACCGGTCCACGATACGCGCCCGCTATCATCCAGCTGGAAAGCATGCGGGGCCGCACGAAAATAGTTGCGCCTACCCTTGATTTTCGTTTTTCTTACACCTCGCGCTAACTCGTCTATATATTGATCACTACCTGCTCATCGTATCGAACAATACGCGCCCCTTCCTTTTCAAATGGCCGAAGTAATTGGTATCAGCTCTGGCCTCGCTGGCTTGTTGGCATTAGCCCTCGAATCGAGTCGCACCCTGTTCAGCACGGTTCAGAGTCTTCGCAACCGGGAAAAGGCCATTAGGGGTCTTCGAGAAGCGCTCCAAGATCTCGAGGAGGTGCTGAAAATACTTCAGGACTCGATCAGCACCTCACCGTTTCTGAACAGCGGAATAATTGAACGACCTCTTGATCGATGTTGCAAAGCATGCACCGATTTCAATAAACTGATTATGCAGTGCTCTGAACACTCAACAAACAATCATTCCAGCATCCGTGATTGGGCCAAATTGCGCTACATGGGCGAAGACGTCACTGGCTTTCAAAACATGCTTTCTGGCTACAAATCTACAATCACGATCGCCCTTGCCTATTCCAATGTGTACGTTCATTTACAAGTTTATTTAATTTCTTCGCGAATATTTCTGACCTCTCATAGCCATCTCACCAGAACGACGCAAAGCGTCATGCACGAATACAAGGAATTAATTGAGAATACCAAGTGCGACCTCCAGCTGCATTTACAGTCCATTGAGGACAGGGTGAAGTTATTATCTTCTGGAAGGCAAGCCGATGTGGGATTGGATTCCATTGACGTTCAGAGAATGAAAGAAGAATTAGAAAGCACACAGCACGGCCTGGAGATTTGCGCGCAATTTTCCTCATACATAGAGGAGACAAGGTCCATCTCTCTGCAAAAAATGACTCAGGCTTCTGGAACGTCCGAACGGAGATCATCGTCTCCAGAATACAACATGCCTTGGCTGATTCTTGCTGAAGCCTTGAGCTCTGCGGAAAGAGAAATCGTCAGTTCGAGACTTCGACTGCTTCAATATCGTCGCGCACAAGAAAGCCAGCCTTGGTCATCACAACACCGAGGATTGCTACCAGGGAATGAGCACACGGCCGAACGAAGTGACATCAAGGACGAGGCCGAAAACATCAAACATTCTTTGAATTTCTTCGATCGGGTATCTGAAGAAACCACCGAGGGTCGAATGAACTATTTCGAGGACGTATCTACGGGTGATAAGAGCAAACAATTCATTGTGACGACGCTCAAAGATTTGATCTCTGCGCGACGGATCACCTCGGGATCTGGCTCATTGCAAGTTCTAGGACAACTGTCGGAAGACTCCCTGAACAACGTGCTTCGAAACCAAGACGACTTCCGTGAATAGAGAGCTCGGATCTAGGAACGGTCAGTTTAGTGAAATATATTCCCGCAGGGTATTGGCCAATTCAGGATTCTTTTCTTGTTTCAGTCGTACAATTCTGAGAACAGTGGACAGTAGGGCCAGAGGCGAACAGCCGTGTGGCAATTTTTTTGTAGAATACGACGAAATTCAAGCCCCAGTTGCGGTATGTAAAATACAGGGCCTCGGCCTTTCAACATGGGTTGCGGCCGGCGGTTAAGCCGGACGCTGTTCAGTGAGGATTGATTTCATTGGATCATCAGCTTGCTGTAGCAGCGGGTCTCTGCGGTGGCTTTCATTGGATGTCAGTATAGCAGCGCTCTGGGGACGCTAGACAGTGACCCAACAGTGAGCTAGTCTGAAGGGTCACCATAAAGGCCAGATTGGCTTATTGAGTTCAAATAGACACACTGAGGACCCTGAACCGTAAATGACCGCAGAGCAAGGGATCCCCCTCTCCTATATAACACTATAGAAATTCGTTTCTCTGCTTTTCCTACCTTTGGGTGAACAATCTTCTTGCCCAAGCTGTGCAACCCTACGGTCTCTTAGTATCAAAGCAGATTATTCGATCCCGCCGTAAAACTGCGGCTCGAGTATCATAAGTAAGCCTCTCATATTACTAATATAATTTCTTATCTCTAACTATTGCGAATGATCTTATAATCTAGTGTCATTTATATTCTCGTTAAGAAAGAGAAAAAGTAGTTCTCAATTTATAGAGCTTTAGAGGGCTCTTTCCCGGATAGTGCCCTTTAGCCGTCTATAATTAAGGATATTAACGATATTATCTTTACTTGTTACTATAAGTTCGTATACTCTAGCGATTATTCGGTTCCGTCCCCCTCTTTAAACCTTCTAGGAAGTGATACTAGGTAACCTCGCACTAAAGAAGTATCTTCTTAGCAAAATTTGGGACGATAGGATCCTTAGAATCTGATTTATAATATCTTCTATCTAATAACGCTTCCTCGTATCTATAGGTACCTATTAGAAAAGCTTAACTAGGCCCTACGAGCGGAAGTCGCTAAAAACTCGGCTATTGATTATCGATATAGCTATACGAATGTGTTTATATACCACGCTGAAATAAACCGTTTCGCTTACAATATAGACTGGACCTCACTGCGTGTTTTGTCAATACACCGGCTGATTCAATCTCTCGAACACTTCAAACTATCCAAAGACCGACTAGGGAAATCGTAGGGCTTCTGCACTTTTGTTTCGAGGACAGGCAGCAGAGTATTGATCTTCCTATATCCTTCAAGAATACAACACCATACATATATCACGCTGAGATTAGGTTACGATACCCTTGTTTTGATTACTGAATGGGGGATCCTTAGTAACCTTTTCTACGCGAACAATCCTATTTTATGGAAAAGAGGCCTCGCCAGAATCAGCCAAAAAAATTGTATTGTAAATTCTCATTTTTCATTGCAACCACCTTCACAATGCATGTTATCCTTCAGCTCTCCATTTCTACCAACTTGCTTCGGAGTTCATTGATGGTGGCCTCGCATGTGCGTATTTTGGTTTCATATACTGCCACTCCCAAGTTGACTAAATGTCGTAGTTGCGAATCTGTGGAAGCTTTCATCTCAATATTCGCAGATTTCAGAAGTCCGAGGATTTCAGCTAAAAGTGGCTGATCCGGCACTTCCACGTGGTCAAGAAGTCGTTTTGGTGTTGGGGAGATAAGTGACGATTCAAAATTCAAGGTTTGACGTCTTCCCTGAGTATCATGCCCGGACACCGGAGTAAGGAAACCTAGGGTTCGTCTTCGATTTTGTTGAGGGGTTCGGGGTGAGGACTTCGATATCCTTGCTGTGGGTTCATCCTTTTCCCAAAGGAAAAACCCACAATCTTCTGTATTGTGACATCGCAGAACTATCCTCGTGATTAAAGATTGTTCTCATAGGTACAAATGCTAACTTACAGTTATCGCCCCTGGTCTGGTCCTTTTTTGAGGTGAGATGGCTGGCTGGGTCGCCGCACCCGCAGTACCACTTATTCTCCTTGAATTCCCCCATCTCATATCGCGAGACTTGAAACTTGTTCTGAGCCATTTGAGTATTCTTATAGAGTCGATAGCGAGTGATGGTTATTCTAACATCAGTATAAGAGGATAAAGCGACGACATGTGGGCGCAGTCGGCGACCACTCCATTTAAACAAGAAGCAACCCCGCTTTGACTCATATTGCAGGCGATCAAGCCAGTATATGGCATCAAATGCCAAGAATCTCCCCTTCGGGTAATTTTCTCAGTCTCACAGGCTCATGCCAAGAATGCCTGTTTAGGCCTCGCAATATAATCTCCAAACTTTGCAGCAGCCCCAGTGATTCGATCATGGTGTGAATGACACGTAATGGCTTGGACATTCTGCATCTGCTTGCCATGACTCGCGTTATTGACGACCAGAAACTCGCCAACACGTCGCAGACTACCCTGCACTTGCATGCATAAACCGCCTCACTGTTTCTTCCCCTCATCATGAGTCTCGGTTTGGTGGCTTCTGATGTACGTGGAGTGAACGCCTTTGTGAGATAATCAGGAATTCATAGGTCCTGTGTTCTATTACAGAAACAGAAGGCCGATCGAGTTTTCAGACTCGAAAGAAAACTCTAATCTTCCCCCCATGAGTACCATCAAACGGCCTGCTTGGTATGGCCTAACCCGCTAGTCTGATCTACCTCAGCGCCGGAGCTACCCGCTGATGGCGAATGGATGCTTACCCTTCCTTCACTGTATCAAGAACCGACAATCACAACATTAGAATCGTAGCAATAAGAAGACAATCAATTTATATTTTATAATCCTTTTGAGATTGATTGATACGTCCGGGATCAGCTGAACAAATATTTGCGATGATCAAATCAATAAATTACAGCTGGCTGGCTTTATTTATGCCCTCATATCTCTGTCGCAATGAATAGCACCAAGTTAAGTTCAATCATGCATACAGATGGCACTATAGAAAAATGTTGTTTAATGATAATCCCGTGAAATCTTGAAGATCTAAGCCCTCGAGAGGATCTTTTAGTATCGCGAATAATAATGCGAAGGATACGTCAGGGCAATCGTAGAAACTACTAGACCTATAACTCGAATACCTTATATTCGAGCCGTACTATCGTGGGGATTTGAAGGCTAGTATAGTTTGCACTAGATTATTATAATTCAAATTTAAGAAGGGAGCCTTAGGCTTTGGTAAAAGCAGATTACTAGACTATATCTGTATAGTTAGAGTCCTATATATAAACGAGCGACACTTAAAATAACAGCCCCGAGTGCCGTCTAATAAGGCACCCCGTGTTTTATAAAGGGTAATTACTAAGTTGTAGATAGCATTCTCCCTATATTTGTGTATTGAAACTACTATTTAGTTAGAGATAAAGTGCTTTTAGAAATAACCCGCTCTTACTAATAATATTTGTAGGAACCGGAAGCCTAAAGCTAATAACCTAGCCGTCACTTTATGATATCGTAATCAAAGTTGATCTTTTAAACTAAGAGTGAAGTTAAAAAAACTAGGCAATCTATAGCTATAAAATCAAATCTCGAGAAACTGTCGGAGGGATACTCTCTTCCAGATTATCGATCCAAATATCTTTTATAATATATAAAGCCGTCTTACATTTATAGTAGTCTGCTATTATAGCAACCTTAGTGAGTATCTCGAGGGTCAGCTTCCGCGGTATATAGTAGTATTAACTATAAATAGCACGGAGTAAAACTAAAAATGCTTTAGTATCCTAGCTTTCTATAGTGATTTCCACTAAGCCCTTCTGTAAGTAAGTAATGCTTTCTTTCCAACCCCCAGTCAATATTTTCTTAAAAACCGAGGAGGCAAACATTAAATGCTTCGCAGATACTTAAATGCGGACGTAATTTAGTGTGCCAAATTCAGCAGCGGACTCTTCAGTAGCAGATTCATCGATAGCAGGCTCACCGGCAGCGGATTCTTCGGTAGCGGATTCTTCGGCAGCAGGCTCTTTAGCAGTAGGCTCACCGGCAGCGGATTCTTCGGCAGCAGGCTCTTTAGCAGTAGGCTCACCGGCAGCGGATTCTTCGACAGTAGGCTCTTCGGCAGCATATTCCTCACGAGCGGTCTGAGCCTCTCCATATTTCCTCTCCTTCTTCCTTTTCTTCCTCTTCTCCTTACTATTCATTGCTTTCTCTTCGGGAGGCGGTTGACTCTGCTCTGGCAGTTCGAAACGGAAAGTGGAAAGGTTGAACAATGGCACAGTGCTTCGAAGACCATTATATAACCCCACTAGTATGTCAGAGGCTTTACTAGTAGCGGTATTTTCAAAAGGTTGTGCAAACGGACAGTCTGTATTGCGTAGTATTATGATCACCTCACCATCTGGATCTATGATTTGATTGGGTGGGTTCATAGTGATTTTTAGATTTAGTCGAAGTTAAAGGATCTCCGTCACACTTGGAAATGGGGCAAAGCGGGCAGCTAATACTAAAGCACAGCGTTAGTTGCCAAAGGGGGGGATATCAGTGTTGAATAACATGAGGGGCAGCAGACCAGACTAGGGGCGGATTAGGGAGATCGCTGCCTAACACTTCTAATAGGAACTAGACTTATCACTTATCGTTGATTGGGCGGGGCTAGCGGAAACCGAGGCCGCCTATTTAATGCTCATGCAAGATACTGCCCACATTCACCCACATTCAACGCACAGGTCGCAAATCGAGAAAGAAATACAATTCCACTAGAAAGCGCCAAGCTCTGTAAAAAGGCAACTGCAAGATGCAGAAAGGCTTTGACACCCTACCATTCCAAACGTTACTCTCTCTAGCACCTATTATATTTGCGTAGGTTCTTCCAAATTTCCAGGCTTCTAATTTTAGTATCTTGTAATTGACTGATGGGTTGTGGAGAAAGGTCTGAAAACGCCGACAGCTCTAGAGACTGAAAGGTAGTATAATGGAGATAGAATGCATTTGGAAATTATTAGCAATAGTACTCTATTTAGTATGAAAATTTTGGGGTCATACTCTTCCTACAGTTTGCATTCCCTGTGTGAAATGATGTCAAGGTAGCCTCCAGCCGTATAATTGCGAAATGCCACAATTTCTTGGCCGATCTTCGGTTAAGAAGAAATATGTGATCATTAGAGCACCAACAGGCCGAGATGCCCTGATAAAAAGGCAATGCATGTGTTGACAGGTGCGTTCGGAATTTGAAGCCCCACTCTAAAGTCAGGAATGCCATCATTGGCTAGGGGTACCCCTAGATGCGATATCCTTAACCGTAGTGGTCTCCGCAGTAGGCTCTTATTTGACCACAATGGGAATAGTGAGAGGCTCTACCGGCACGCTGTCCCAGTGAGGATTGATTTCATTGGCTTATCATCTTGCTGTAGGAGCGGGTCTCTGTAGTGGCTTTCATTAGGCGACAATATAATAGCGCTGCGGGCGCTAGACCGTGACTGAAAGCAGAGCTAGGGCCTAGCCGGTCACTATAAAGAGCCACGAGAATCCTCTTCTATAAAAAGAATATCGAAAATCTGTGCTTTCTCTGCTATCCTATTATTAAAGTGAACAATATCGCCGCCTTAGACAGATATCTTTCTATCAAATACTCTTTATATAATGCGGCTTGCATATCATAATTAAGTTTGCCCCCTTTTAGATAAAGATTGTTCCAATCTCTAATAATTGCGTAGAATCCTACAATCTAATATTGTTCATTTTTCCGTTAGTAAAAATCAAAAGTAGTTCTTAATTCACTAGGCATTAGAGAGTTCTTTTCTAAGAAAGGCCCTCGAGCTAGCGATAATCGAGAGTATTAATAAGGAAGTTTTTAGTCGTTGCTATAAGTTTGTATACTTTAGGGATTACTCTGCTCTATATCCCGTTCCCTAATCTCCCGGGAACGATACTTCGAAGTTAGAAAATAGGGAAACGTAATACTAGGAAAAGGCGAATAGATAGGATTCTTCTAGCCTAAATTAGAATCTCTTCTACCTAAACGTGCTTTCACTTAATTATAATATCGTGCTAGCAAAACTTAGCTATACACCACGATCTGGATCTAAGAAGGACTTACGTAATAAACCTTTTACGAGCTATATAGCAGTTTTGCTAAGTTACGCTAAAATCTATCGTTTTAGAGTTAGAATAGGCTGGTTCTCTTTTAGTGTCCTATCTTTCTATTAGTTACTACGATTGCTTGAGAATTTTACTCTATCTAAAGAACGGACGGGAGATATCGTTTAGCTATTGGTATTTGTTTTTAGAGATAGTGAGTATATGGGGATTTTGGAAACTATACTGCGAGACTATATGGTCTGGAATATGGAGATTTTGATACGGAATGCCGACTTCAAAAGTTTCCTCGGGCGAAATTCGTCGTTAGAACAGACTGTCTTTCGTTCAATGTGGGAATAAAGGTGAGTTTATAAATTTGAATGTGCTGCGATCTCTATACCATCTTCCGTATATGTGGAGATCAGATTAAAATCACTGACTAATGTGCGCTAATGTAGTCATAACTAGCTAATGGTTTTAGTGTGTTAGCCTAAAGGCGTAGGCCCTCAAAGAACCCGTAGTCAACTGTCCCTGTTTTACGCGAAGGGAGCAAATATGTCAAATGCAAATAAAATCTATCATTTATCAGCTCGCAATATATAAGACGTACACATATTTTTGGGGCGAAGGAGCCGAGAACTGGTAAAAATAAGCAGAAAATGGTCCTATGCATTCTTCGTGCATCGCTCAGTATGTAGTTCCATATCAGACTCCGAGGCTAGACAGTACTACTCCACAGATCGTGCACTTATATCACATATCGTATATGGTCGAGTCAATTTTGAGAAGCCTGGATTATATCTTTTTTTATGTAAGTCTATCGAATTTGGACCCGGAGAGTGAGCATTACCACCCTATTAGTAAGAAACCAAACACTAGAATATCTAGTTATTATACGTATTGTATGCATCACTACCATAGTGCTGAAGCTGTGACTTCGGTAATATTCACGTCAGATATTGCACTCTACTGTCTTTAAGTGCTCTCTTCTTATAAGTTTTATGATATTCCTAAGAGAGGTAAAGCGCTGAGTCTAGACCTCGGTGGCCCGAACAAATAAAGCAGAACTAAGGACTAAAAGTTTTTTAACGCAAATCGAATAGAAAGCTCTAGAGGGTATTTTTGCTAACAGATGCTGCGAACTGCTTTATTCTCCGCTGCTCGTGCTCGTTCTCCTTACGCGCGGGATTCGTATAGAACTTCTTTCGTCTATATTCTCGCTGGATACGGCAAATGCGATTCTATTCTAAATTGGAAGTAAACGGATACCGAGTTAATGGCTTCGTTGATTTATGGCCGGCCTATTCTTGTTTTAGAAGTTCCTATATCGGATTCGGGTATCGCTAGCGACTTCGCACGCGATACATATTAGAAGTATAGCGCTAGAACGCTATTCGATATAGTAAGCCTACTTTACACTAGTTACATTTAAGTGGTTCTTCTTTAAGATAAATAGTATTAAAGTGGCGCGTAATATACCCGGGATTATAAAATATCTGAAGGCGAACCTTATCCGGAAGCCCTTCACTTATAAAGTATTAAAAGCATGCCTCTAGCTGCTTAGCAGTTTTAAGGTACTCCCTAGTGGCACGTAACGGCTTGCCACGTATAGGGGTAGGTACCTTATATATATCTATATCACTTCGGGTCTGCTATAAATTCTTCGGCTAAACTATCGGTCTAGTCGACGAAAAAGATCTAGGAGCTTTCTATTTAGGCCGGCCCCTTAATAGGCCTCCTTTAAGGACGTTATAATACTAGATAACCGCTATAGTACCCGTATCGCGCCGATTCCACTTATCCTCTAACGAGTTAGAAATATAGTAGGAAAGAAGACTCTATACGAGATATAACTAAAGGGGGTGTATAGTCTCCTCTAAGGAGGGTTTGTCTTTATTGTCTCCCTTAACCGCGGCACCCGATAGCTATACCTCGATATCTAAAAAGGCTTACTCTTTATTAAATTTCTCTCGGATCTGATACCGTAAGCTCCGGTGTAGCCTTTTCCGCGTATTTCGTACCTCCTTCTCCCGTTACTAGAGTCGGAGAAGTAGGCCGGGTTACTAGGTCTCTTTATATTACGCGCGTATCTTACCTAGGTTACGCCGTGCCTCTTCTAACTTAGGATATTCTTTAACCTATACCCTTTGTTAATTAGTTAAGTAGCGCGGGCGTCGCGTGTCCCGCTAACGGCTTTGCCTCGTAATAGCTCGTATTAGTTCTATATCCGGATTAAGGCTATAGATCACACGGATTATATTAGTATCGATTTGTAGGGGATAATAGTGGTTAAGAAAGGTACGGGGGCTAGTATACTTTATAATTAATATATATTACTCCTTACTCACCTACCCTACGGACTATATTAGCCACTAACTTAATAAGATAGACTAAATTAATAATATCTATAGAAGAACTTACTACTCTCGTTGATAACTTTACCACTTCTATACCGGAATTAATAGGCGTGAAATACCCCTTTCCTCCGCGAATCTCGCTAAATATGACTAGTAAGGTGGAAATCGCAGACTTAGGCATCTATATAGTCTGTTAAATAGTTAGAACGCCCTTAACTAACTCCGTTTTATAAAAGATATACTATTCAGACTTTTTCGGATCTAAAGGCACTAGGAGCTGCTTATAGCCTTTGCTAATAAAAAGTTTCTATAGCTAAGCCTTCGAAGTTAGCCCCTAATTCCGGAACGCCCGCGCGTAAAATAGGATACTAAAAAGCAATATATACGGGTATATCACTAAAGACGGCCCGTAAACGATTTCGGGAAGTGTAAAAGTAGTTCTATTAATAGGTTAGCTATATTACCCTAGTTAGCTATTCCGGAGATAATAAGAAGGATCTTAAGATAATTAAGAGGGAGAGATAGAAATTGCGCTTACCGTATAATTTAGTAAGACCGAGAAACTTCTTAGTCCCTTCGGGAGTAAGTTCGATTATAGGGACGGGTAGGCCTCTATAGGGATCCTTCTAGAGGGAGATCTGTAGGACCTTAAACTATAGACTTAATAGGGCGCTTTTCCGGTATAGCGTAAAGATACCGAGAGAGTTAAATAGACACACTTAGATACGTTAAAAGCCTAGATAGAACTTTTTCTCCTATATCGATAAGATCGTTTTATTAAACGGGCCGATATCCTCGATATAAACGGCGTCTTCTTTCTAGGCTACGTGTCTAAGCCGAACTCCTAGACTAAGTACTTTATACCCTATAATTAATAGTAAGTTAAGGATATTAAGCTAGGTCGGGATAAATTTAGAGGTATAATAACCCTTCGTATCTCTAAGCTATCTTTATCTTTGATTATAATCTTAGTGAGCTTTTAATAGTAATAGCGAAGGTTTTTCTAATCGGTCTCGAATATGCTAGCTTTATTAATACCCTTTATATATCGACTATCCTCGCCTCGCTCGAGCTAGAGATACTAGCGTAGGAAACGATATATATTATTATTCGACGCCTAGCGTAGCGCCTCCTCGGCCTCGCGCTATTTTAGCTTATTAGGCCTATTTCGTACTTGGCTAATATAGTACCTATATCTACGTTAGAAATCTCCCCGCTAACGCCTCCGGTAGTGATATACCTTAGTGGGTCACTTACCTTTTCCACTAACTCTTAATCCGCTCTTATCGTTTAATAGTACCCGGTGCTTTATTAAAATCCTCGGGGATTTTAGAGAGATTAACCCTACCCTTATCTAGTAGGTCCTTATAGAGCTCTCTAGTATTATAAGAGACCTCCGGCTCTAAGGTAAGGTTCTTATCGGGTCGGAGACGTTTTTATAGGCTAGGAACGTCTTCTAGCTCCGTCAGATCCGTCTTATATATAGTATCGCCCCGCTCTAAATCGCTAGAAATAGCCGTAATAATATCATCCCCGCTAGAGTCGCTTTCTAGCTTTCTAGTCCGCTGGCGTCGAGAACGCTTTATAGTCGAACTTAACAGAATTAAAGGGAGGGCGAGGGTGCGGAGGTTGAGAAATGAGACTATAAGACCGCGAAATAATGAAGTGGCTAGTAGGTTATAAGTAGACGGTCGGTAACTGATTTTTTTGGGACTATGCACCTATAGCTATACGAGCAGAAATGACAGACCAAGGAAGCATGAAGAAAAGAAGAGAATAGGCGATAGGCAAAGAAGTAGTCTCGGTGGAGGGAGAGGGAAAGCTAGGGGAATAAGGGAAATATATGAGAGGAAAGGGGTTATGGTGGGCAAATACTATCTTCACCAGGTGCTGAGATAGTGAGGCCATTTTTGGCGCCTTCGCGAACACCGAGCTAACACTAGCCTTCGCTGAGGTATAGGAACTGAACTGAACGGCTGTAGGTGGTGCGGGGTCTCTTGCGAGTGGGTCTAACTGGTGCGTGGTGGTAGCTGGACATGGACGTGTCGGGACGGCCCTGTCACGTGTTACCAGATGGCGGCCGAAAAAGGCGACCCTCGAGGCCGAAAATGGCTGCCATTTGGTAAGCCCAAGTTGTTGTAGAGTATATAATTTTAATATACTTTAATCGCTTATAAAATTCTAGATTCTTAGCTAATTTCTTAGCTAAATTACTATTAACTAAGATTATAGGTATACTAGATATATACCCTAATTCTAGCTCTTTATTTAAATAATTAAATATATTAGCTAGATATATAGCTTTTTTAGTAGCCTCCTTATAAGGCTATTTTTAGAAGATTTAATAGAGATTTCCTTTATTTTAAACTTATATAACCGTATGCCTTTATACAGATCCGGATAGAATAACTTTCTTTGATTTTACTCCTAGGATTTCTACACACTCACTTACGTAAGACCTTTAGGGGAAACGGAGGACCGCTTTCCGCTCGGTAGGGGAGGATATAATCCTAGAAGCCTCTTTTCTTATATAAACCTATCTTATATCCTCCTAGACGGTCCTATACGGGGCCGTTTCTACACTTATATACACTATCGTTCCCGTATTATATCGTACTTAGTCGTTAGAAACCCTAATTTAATAAAAACCATGCGATCCTATCCGAATCTTACTTGTAATATCTTCCGGAATAAGTATAGCCTTAGAAACTATACGATCTCGGCTATAGCGGTCTAAAAGTAAGTATAGAATATTATTACCCGAACTTATGAGATAGTAAGCTTTATCAGTAGGAGTAATAAAAGTACGAAAACGAATTTTATACTTTATACCGGGAAAACCTTCTTAATCTATTAGGAGTAGCACTTGAAGTCGCCTAAAAGCTTATACTATAATACCACTTAGAGCCTGAGGTGAATCTAGTAGGTAACACCCGTCTACTATAAGCAATTTAAGCTCTAAGGGCCAAGAAATGAGTAGTAGAAAGGGAAGGAAAGAGGGTTATGCACGTATGATATGGGATTGCGGTCTTTTCATTAGCCCTAATTGATTTGCTCCGCTAAACTCGAGTTATCCTCCGGGTGCAAGGTTAGCGCTGCCGATTACTTAGCTGGCCATACAGTCGCCACGGTGCATCATACCTACCTGGGATTAAGCCCTGCAGCTATTACCCCTCCTGTCTTGAACAAAATTCCATAGGTGGGTTATCATTATGGCAAAGGAAGACTATAATAAATATGGGCTAGGCACCTTTGCAATTCTTTATACAAAGTATCATTAGTATCATCCAACCCTATATATCATTAGCATCATCCAATATGGCTGGGTCAATGATTTGTCGAGTGCTTGTGGTACTATCACTCGGCATGATAGTCAATGCATCTCCAGTCCAACTAGCTCGCCGGGGTGAGTTTCACATACAACAAAGCACAATATCCAACCTAACAGAAATATACCAGCAATCTCAAGTGAACTATTGGAACGATTCACTCTATTCTCCCAATTTGCCGCCCTATCGGCCTGCGACCAAAACATCAACCACACGGGCCAAACAAAGTCTGACCTGCGACTACGGCACCTGCCCGCTCGTAGCAGTCGACAACACGACAGTAATCAATGCATTCCACAGCGATCACGGCCCGACAGGCTACATCGCCTTGGACCACACGCGGGAACTGATCGTCCTAGCATTCCGTGGCACGGTATCCAAAAGCGACGGCGACACAGATCTCGATATCGCCCTCACCCCGATTGACGAGGTGTGCACCGGATGTAGGGCCCATCATGGCTTCTGGGTTTACTGGAGCGCCGTAGCGAGCCAGGCAACATCTCAGCTTCGCGATGCAACCAGCGCGTATCCGGGATATAGGTTGAGTGTTGTAGGACACAGTCTGGGCGGCGGTATTTCGGCTCTAGCAGGGACGGTTCTTCGAACACAGGGGTTCAATCTGGATATTATGAGTCAATGTTCAAAACAAGAAATCAGTGTAGATTCCAGCTAACTTATTATTACTAGTGGACATTTGGAGGCCCCAAACCAGGAAACATGAAACTGGCCGAATTCATCACCAACCAGCAAGCGCCCAACAGCATCTACCGAGCCACGCATACGACAGACCCTATCCCGAAAGTGCCGGTCAATCTGCCATTCTTGGATTGGAGTCAGCCTTCGCCTGAATTCTGGATTACTGAGGAGACTGGAGTCCAGGTCACCACTGATGGGGTGAGGTATGTTGAAGGGATTAATAGCAAGGAGGGGAATGCTGGTTCGGGTAGGGATTTGAGGTGGCCGAATCCTGAACATGGGTGGTATTTTGGGAATATGAGTGCGTGCGCGACTCCGATAGATGCATAGGCGTTATGCGAGAGTATTGATACCATGGGGGATAGAATTGATGTTGTTTACCTGGGTGGCAACCTGTATAGGGTTCAAGACCGAAGGAGATTGCACAGTTGAAGAATAGGAATGAATATATTGTTACTGAGTCGCAAACGTCATATTTACATTGAGTTGGATGACCCCAAATCATGGGGTGGTATATCATAAACATGCATCCATCAGGACATCTTAGGACGCAGACGCAGATTCGGCCCTTGCACGAATTCTAGTCCGGTGTCAATATCACCGCTCTGAGCGAACTTCAAGTCCTTAATGTAGTGATCACGCGGCTGCCAGGGACCACGATCAGCAGCCTTGGGTAACGTGCGCTGAGCAACCGACACATAAGTCGACTGGAGGTTCAAGAGAGGACGATCCTGGAGTGTAGCAGCATCCTTCTCCTTTAGACGGGGAATAGCAGCGACCAACTTCCGCGACTCAAGCTTCTTGAGCAAACGGCAGATAAACTGCGCCGTCGCATCCGAACCGAGAGTCCACGAGGCATTGGTATACCCGATAACGAAAGAGGCATTAGGCAGATCCTGGAGCATGACTCCATTCCATAGATACTTATCGCCTATGTCAAGCTTGGTCCCGTCCACAGACAGAGCAGAGCCACCTGCAATCTGCAAGCGCAAGCCAGTAGCAGTAATAATAATATCTGCGTCAAGTTCCTCGCCCGAATTCAAGAGAATACCATTCTTCGTAACCTCGCGAATCGTATCGGTCTTGACATCCGCCTTGCCTTGTCGGAGACTGCGGAACAGATCCCCATCGGGACAGACACACAATCGCTGGTCCCAGGGGTTATACCTGGGCTTGAAATGTGGGTCGTAGGGGATATGGTTGGGCAATTGCTTGCGCACATTCAACTTGAGGAGCCAGCGGGAGAAATTCGGGAAGCGCTGGCAGAAGAGGAAGAAGATGCGGGTGGTGTAGATCCAGATCATGCGCTGCAACTTGCAATACACTGAATTGGGGAGGAGGTAGGAGAGCCAGCGACTGGCTGAGCGGTTCGGAACGGAGAGGATGTAGGTTGGGCTGCGCTGGAGCATTGTGACACGGGCGGCATGGTCGGCGAGATTGGGGAGGAGAGTGATGGCGGTCGCGCCGGATCCGATGATCACGATCTTCTTGTCCTTGTACTGGAGGTCCTCGGGCCAGAACTGTGGGTGGACGATCTGGCCCTGGAAGGCGTCCAGGCCGGGGATGTCGGCCTTCAGGGGATCGTTGTAATTGTAGTAGCCCGTGCCGAAGATGACGTAGCGGGCGGTGTAGGTTTGTTCGGAGTCATTGTGGTTGACGGAGAGCGACCAGGTATTTTCATCGGAGGACCAATCTGCGGATGACAGACGATGGTTGTAGAGAATGTGTTTGTCGATGCCATATTTGGCCGCAGTATCGCGCACGTACTGCTTGATCGCAGAGCCTTCGGCGATGGGGTTATCGCGGGACCAGGGGTTGAATTGGAAACCAAAAGTGAAAAGATCAGAATCGGAACGGATGCCAGGATATTTGAAGAGATCCCAGGTGCCACCTAGATCAGTGCGAGCTTCCAAGATGGTGTAGGTGTAGCCGGGAAGTTGGTCTTGGACGCGGTAGGCGGCATTAATACCGGAGATACCTGCACCGACGATGATGATATCGAAGTGGTTTTGATTTATTCCATTGAGTCCGTTCATGATGGATTACATGTGTAGAAATGTTCAACGATCAAACGAACAGAGGTTTATCTAGTTTATTTAAAAGACTTCACATGCCTCGGTTTCACGACACCTTTTGATCGGCAGATCGACATTTGGGGTAAACAGCACGTAGAACCTTAAAATCTGCACGGGGAGATCGGGGAGATGAAGATGCAGGGGATTATATTAGTATAGTGTATTATAGTGTATCATAGTATATCATAGATGTATTTATTATAGTCGTATAGAAGTGACCTTGCAAGTTACACGTATCTCCGATCAAATCCGGTTGGTTTAGTATCAGATCTATAGAGATATAGATAGAGATATAGTCCTATGGCCTCAAATATAAAGATATAGACATGTAAAATGTAGTATTAGAGATCTAACTACAGAGTACTCCATACAATGTCAAAGACATGGCCGAGGAATTCCCCAGCCTCGGCACCTTCCTAATCGGGATAGCCATGCGAAGGATCGTCGCTTTCACACTTCGACGGGCTACAATATACTGCATACAATATACTTGTCATGGCCTCACTGGAATCATCGTGAAAGTCCAGTCATGTCTATTACCAAAATAACCAAAGTAACCAAAGTGAAGCTCTCCTTAAAGGAGAAACTGGACTTCTTCCCGGCTGTGGCCTCCATCGTCATCGCCTACATCTATGCCCTCCTCACTGGCCTTCGACGCAGCGAGCGCCAAGCCAAGTCTTTGTCCCTTCATTTGGGATATGCAGTGTTCCGCAAGGCGACAGCGCGGTTGACCACGACTCAGATGCAGTACATTCTACCGCCGTCCCACAAGATTTATGAGCAACACTCCAAGAAGACCGGCAGCCTCCCCGAGTCCGTGGAATTGGGCGACGGAGCATTGGGCCACTGGATGGGCGATCGAAATGCCGACAACGTGTTGGTCTGGTTCCACGGTATGTATACAACAAAGAACGAACCCCCTATTCCTATTCAATCGGATACTAACCATCATTCAGGAGGTGGCTTCGGACTACCCGCTAACATGGGCTATTTCAAATTCTACGCTCAGCTGCTACGTGACCTCAAAGCATCAGGTAAAAGTGTCGCGGTCTTTAGTCTGACCTACACCCTGGCGCCAATTGCAGTCTACCCGACTCAACTCCGCCAGGCTGCGAATTGTCTGCGATATATCCTCTCGCAGCCGGACCGTGACCCGTCCACGGTTTTCCTGGGTGGCGACTCTGCAGGCGGGAATCTGGTTGGTGGAGTACTCTCTCACCTGGCCCACCCACATGCAGAGATCGATTCCCTGCAACTGCACAGCAACCTGGGCGGAGCAGTAATGATCGCACCATGGACACTACTTGAGAAAGACTTCCCAGGAATGGAGATCTACCACGGTGGCGATATCATCACGACAGCAGTTGCGGGACCGTGGTCGACAGCCTATATTGGTGCGGGCAAGCGAGACTATTACACTGATCTATCGACTGCACCAGCGGATTGGTTTTCGACGTTCCCAGTGAACTCGGTGTTGATTACCGCGGGCGGGAACGAGATCTTGTTGCCTCTGATCCAGGACTTTGCGGCGAAGTTCAAGGAGGGCTTTGAGAATGTGGAGTTGTTTGTTGGGCATCGTGAGTGTCATGTGGCACCGATTTATCATTTGGAGTTGGGGAATGCCACGAAGACGGAGCAGGGGAAGAAGGTTGAGGCTGTGTTGGCCGAATTGATGGTGTGATTGTATATAACATTGTACATACATGGATTGCGTACATATTTTACAGTGGCCAAATAATCCATGGCGCGTTAGCTTTAGCAGAAATATCCAAGCCATAGAGGTCCGATATTATACGAACTATGCTATTACCCAAAAAAAGAAATACACATCGGCTATTCCTATAAATATTATAAGTCCATGGACCAGCCTGTGTTGAATACAGGGGTTAAGTCCTGTATAGCATGTATGTTGAGATTAAAAATAATGTATGAAAAACACTATGAATATGAAAATTCCAAATTGTATACTGTAGAAAGTAAATGAATGTTTTGTCTATCATCAGGGTCAGCTCGGACCACTGAAAATAAAGTCATATCCACCTCTCCTAGTGGCTGCCAAAGCGGGCCATAAGGGAGTCAACGACAGCCTTCAAAACTCGAATACGGTCCCGGTGGGCTTATGGGAGGGTGCTGTCCTCGGCTTGCTCGGCGACGGTAGCAGTAGCGGTTCGGACGGGCTGTAGGAGGCGATCAAAGTCGCCACGTATAGTAGCTGTCATATTTGATAGCCCTCGGTTCGGAGTTACCCTTTGGGCAAAGGGGTTAACCACAGGGTAGTTAAAAGAACACCGCTGGCGTCCGTTAGAACCGGCCCACTAGCAGTTTGCGTAGTCGTTTGGTACGCCGGGCTGGTGGTTCACGATACAAACGGGAAAGACTCTATATCCTTAGAGGTAATAGTCGCATTAGACGTTGGGTTCAACGCCAGTTATGAAAATAAATAACGCTTCCACTCTCCGGATAGATTCCCCGATTGCTTGAAAGAACTCCTCTCCACCCTAGTGAATTGTTTCGCGGAAGGTCGGCTCACGGACCATCTCCTGCTGGTAGAGGGTTTGTAGGGTTAGGCTTAAAATCATTTGACTCCGGCGGGCAGCGGGCCAAGGAAAGCGAAGAGCGAGCTTAACCCAATCGCCGGGAGAACCTGCGGATTCCCCATGCCTGGCAACGGGGATGGTAGTCGGTGCGGCACTAGAAATGTTAGTGGAGTTTCTAAGAGAGTATCTTAGGGATACTATCTTACTCTGCCATGGTTTGTACCTCGTATTGATTATTTCGTGATAAACCTGCCGAATGAGACGGACTGGAGCAGAGGGAGATGGATAGGAGGAAGAAAGAAAAGCGGAGATGAAGGGATTGGATTAAATAGAGATGTGAGAGACAGGAAGAAAGGAAACCGGGGTAAAGTACCATCATTTTTCCCCACCGCATTCAACGGCTTGTTTTGACCTTCCCCATAAGCTGCTTGAACCTACCAAACTAACAGCAATATTAACTTTACTCTCTACACTTTGCTCAATAGTACGCCTGTCTCCAGTCTACCCCAGGTTACCTCTATACCTTGGTCTCTCCCAGGTCACTCCCAGGTCTCCCCAGGTCTTCCCCTAGATCAGACCTGATCTGTCTAAAAGCTTGATCGTCTCATGGAGGAAGTGAGATTGAAACGAGGGCCGCAATTATGTTGTATACAACGTACGTACGAAAAATATTGGGCGTTCTCGCAACGTGATTTTCAATGAGGTTCCCACACCAAATATGCTCCCTGACCCTGCTTGACATCAATATCGCTGCCATGAATACTTAGGAAAAACGTCGGGGACAGTCTCAGTCAGTCTCAGATCGTCGCATTCTCATTGATTTCATCCAAGACAATCCTTTCAACATACGGACGCAGTCAGCTTCCCCTCCTTCGGTCGAAGATAACGCTGATGAAGATGATTTATTGTTCCTCGAAGCCTCTCAATCCGACAAATCTCACTATATTTGGACGAAAACCCCGCTAGGTCTATTGATGATGTTGGAATGGCGGGCAGTTCAGATAACGGCATGGAGGTAAAGGAGATGAAGATCAAGGCGCCCACTCTGAAGCAGATAGATTATGGGCTCTCCAGGGCCATAATCTACCTCTCGACAGGTTGCTAATCAGGATTTTTCGCACATGTGATCCACTTCCAGATGACAACAACGATCCCAGCTACGTTCCAGCAGTAGGAACAAGCTATCATAGAATTCAAAGGGGGTATTTCAAAGAATTTTGATATCGATAACGAAGGTATCCTTGAACGCTATCTTACGATCAATGACTTGTGCGACACTGATCAATTCACCTCCCTTAGTTTGACCCATATTGACAAGATTCTTCTGCGCTTTGGTCATGAGAAATGAACAGGTTTGCATTTCTCATGACCAAAGCGCAGAAGAATCTTGTCTTTACAAGCTCCGCCAGATGGACCTTCAACGGGAGCCAACGCTGCAAATGAATACCAAAAACCTCAAGCGTAAGGTGGGGGACGGCTTGTTATTCGATAAGCAAGTGTCGAACCGGAGAGAGAACGTTGAGGCCCTGCTAGGCCAGGCAGTTGGAAAAAAGCTCCTATATGGCCTAGCCTGCCAAACTGCCTGACACTAGATGGCAAATTTACGTCTTGTGTTCGCATGCCTGGCATGCAACACTGTGCAAATTGCCATTGGGGGGGCGAGTATGGCCGGTGCAGCTTGTTGCAAACATCCAACAAGAACCCCAACATTGTCCGAACAGACGAAAAGATGCATGAGGATGTTCTTTCGCTAGATGCAGCTCTAGCAGCCCTCGAGGGTAAAGTTTCCCGCACTATGGGGACTATCAAGACGATCCGAAAGCAAAAGAAGAAACTAAAAACCACATTGAAGGAGCAGCCAAAGATCAACTCGACTCACCATGAAGATCTGCGCTCATTACGCACAACCCTAGCAGCCTATGAACAAAGGCTCGCTCGCACCCGGAGGACTATGAAAATGGTCCGAAAGCAAAAGAAGGAGATGATGAAGGAAATCAAGGAGGCGGGTGAAAATTGAGTTGCAGCCATAGGAGCTTTTGAACATACATACACCCATTGCCACAGATTTAGAAGGTGGTAAGGTGTGGTATTCATAAACACCCACCTAGCATATATTCCCTATCAATGAATACCATTGACCCTCGCCACAGGACCTGTTCCAGGTGGTGTAAACGTAGATTCCTGAGTCCGAGATCGAGTGGTGACGTTATATTATAATTCTCTTCCACTCATAACCTAAAGCTTAGGTTTACAATACATTATACAGAGCAGTGTAGTTAAGAACCGGTCAAGAACCAGGCCAGAATCAGGCATTAAGGCATTAATAATTACGGGAAAGGGGGTTTTGTCGCATGGCGTCAATACCGCTGCGTACACCGGCATTAAACCATACCATACATTGTCATACAGCCAGATCTCTGTCAGATAATATTATCTGCCACCGCGAGCTAGCGCCTTCTACGCTACATTCATCCGTTTACCAAATCCAAAATGCGTACAACATAAGTCAACTTTCAATCGTTTCCAAAATATATCTACTACGCCTGAGCCTCCTTCTCCGCCTGCTGCGCAATACGCATCCTTCTCAACGCACCCGACGCAAAAGTGCGCACACCCTCCTGCATCCAGGTCGGCATAGCCCGCACCAACCTAGCCACCGACTGACTGGCAGGCAGAATAACCTGACCACTAGTCTGCGTCAAGATCTGCTTACAGATAGCATCCGACACAACCTGGGGGGTCATGATAGGCTGCTTGAAATGGGCCTCGTGGTCTGTGAGCATCTTGATCATGGGCGTACGCACCCAGAAGGGGTGAACAACACTGGAAGCAAGAATCAGCAAAAGTTCCCCTGACACTCAATCTGAGAGTAACTCACCTAGTGCGCACATTGGGCGCATTATACCAATACTTCAACTCCTGACGCAGTCCCTCGTGGAAAGCAAGCGCACTAGCCTTGGAGCAACAATAATCCACCATCTCGCCGAGAGCCACGAAGCTCGCCATACTAGCAATAGTGACAACATGACCATGGTTCGCCTTCACCATGGCCGGCAAGAACTCCTTCACCATAAGGAAATGGGAGAGGGTATTAACCTCGAAAGTCTGACGAATCTTCTCTTCAGGCTCATCGAGGATGGTCCCGTCATGTCCAACGCCAGCATTGTTGACCAAGACCGTAGGATCGCCGTGATTTTCGCGAATGGTATTCGCGACTTGGGCGATATCAGCCGAGGAAGTGATATTCGCCTTGTAGAAGGTGACGTTGGCGGGTAGGGAGAAAGTCGGCTCATTAATATCAAGGATAATGACGCGCACACCTGTGCGCGCTAGGTCTTCCATGACCTGCTTGCCAATTCCGCTGCACCCGCCCGTTAGCAAGATGAGCTCGCGGGCTGGGATCCATGGTTGATTGAAGGTCCAGTTTTGCAAAGTGCGTTTTGAAAGGAAGCGGTTTGTGATGCGGAGGAGGGTGAGGGCGGCGAGAACTCCGATCGCCTTTTGGGCTGTTGGTTGGTGGAGGAGATCTTGAGCGGGCTCTGGGAGGTGTGATAGAGCGGTTTGAGTATATTGGGTGATGAGGTTGAGGGTAGACATTGTTACTACTGGTATGGATGAAGTGAGGTGAGGTTTGTCGGAGGATAAAGAATGGTCGGGTTATATTAAGGATAATAAGTACGTTAAGGCTATTAAGGTATTAAGGACATATCTGATATTTAGGGCATATATTCAACCGAGGCTTCACATTTTAGAGATTTCCCACTAATAAGGAAATCTATGCGAGAGAATATTCCCCACAGGGATCGACAAGAGATCGACAGTTATGACATCTTCATTTAGACTGAATTTAGACTGAGTTTTCTTTGGATGTCTTCGTCTGTTGTCTTCCGTTGTTCTTTCATGTCTTGCATGTCTCTTCACATGTCTCTTGGCATCCCCGCATTTGTGGAGGTCATCCCCTTCCAGCCCTAACTTGTCCAATATGAACTACTCTACTGGCCTAAGCCTCCACGGGAAATACTTGAACATCACAAGCCAACGTAGTGCAATACCTCTAGTTAGAACTCTACCTCTTTATGGCATGGAACAACATGCAGATCCAAATAATGGCAATTCACAGAGCCGAGGTCTCGCATGGGTCACCCCAACAGGACTGCCGATCCCTGTGGGGCATATGGGGGCATATCCGATACAAAATTGAGGTATGAGCTTCAACTCCTGAATCCGAGGCTTTTGTCTTTCAACTCGATTCAAAGAAACATGGCTCTTGGTGACAGTATACTGGCAGTGAGCGCATTCACCCTTGCCGAGGCGTATTTCCTCCAACGCACTATCTTGACGGACACAACCTTTCAAAGAATCTGTCTGAGCGCACTGGGAGTAAACATCCTCCTAAAGGCCTTCTACAACATAATAATATGGCCATTTCTACTAAGCCCAACGCGGCATCTACCGAAAGTCAAGGTAGGAAACAAAGCAAAAACGAATGCATATACAAACCCCTAACCTTCTACAGGGCTCACATGTAGAACTCGTCTTCGACTCGCCACGGGGAACAAAACCCCTCCAGTGGATGAAAACGGTCCCAAATGAAGGACTCATCCACATGCGCGACACGTTCAATCAAAGCTACGTGATCCCAACCAACCACCAAGCCCTGCTAGATGTCATGAGCACGAACACATACGACTTCGAGAAGCCATGGCGAATGCGCAATTTCCTCGCACGGATCATCGGCTTCGGGATGATTACCTCTGAAGGCGCAGCGCACAAGAAGCAGCGCAAAGCACTCACGCCCGCGTTCAACATCAAGAATATCCGCTCGATGTATTCGCTCATGTGGAACAAGACGGGACAGTTACTGGATGAGCTCGAGAAAGAAATCAAGGTCCAACCGATGGATGGAACGGGTCCAGAGGACCAAGAGGGTAAGATTGAGATGTCCGAGTGGGCGAGGTACGTGTTATAGACATCGCATGATCCCGGGATTGTTCATATTATACTAACAACCATACAGCCGCCTCACACTTGACATAATCGGGCCTATAGCAATGGGACGTGACTTTGGCTCGCTGCAGAACAAGCGAAACAAGGTGGCGGACAGCTTCGCGAAGATCCTCGAGCCGACCAAGGAGAAGATGGCGTTTCTGATGATGAATTTTGCGTTGCCGCAGTGGATGGCGAGACGTGTGCCCTGGCGGCAGAACGACGTATTGAACGCGGAGACGGCGTATCTGCGCAGTACCTGCGATGAGATTGTGCGCGAAAAGCGAGCCAGTCTTGCTGGATCCAAGGTTTCTGCTCAGGATCTCGAGGCTGATATTCTGGGAACGATGATGCTTGGTGGGGATTTCTCGGATACGGAGTTGGTCGATCAGATGTTGACATTTTTGGCCGCTGGAGTGAGTATCCCACCACAGGTGCATTGCTATAATGAATTTGTGTATCCGCTTAGTTGAGGGACTAGCTAACTCCTCACAGCATGAAACCACCGCCAGCGCCTTGACCTGGGCCTGTTATCTCCTCCACCTGCACCCAGAATACCAAACCCGCCTCCGCGATGAAATCCGCTCCAAGATCCCATCAGGCAATAGCCCAATAACCTACCAGGATCTCGAATCGCTCCCTTTACTAAACGGCGTCTGTCAAGAAGTCCTCCGTCTGTACCCAACGGTCCCAACCACAATCCGTGAAGCAGTCCGCAACACCGTCATAGCAGGGAAGTACATCCCGAAGGGGACACGGGTGGTGTTGTGTCCGTGGGCGATCAACCGGAGCCCACTCTTCTGGGGCGAAAACGGGGAGGAATTCGTGCCTGAGCGCTGGATCGACACGGACAAGAACGGACACTGTATCCCGAATAATAATGGCGGGGCGTCGACGAATTTCGCGCAGATTACGTTCCTGCATGGGCAGAGGTCTTGTATTGGGAAGGACTTTGCGCGTGCAGAGTTGCGGTGTGCGGTTGCTGGTGTTGTTGGCCGGTTTTTATTTGAAATGCAGGATCCGAAGCAGGAGATCCATGTTGCTGGGGCTGTTACTATTAAGCCGGTTGAGGGGATGCATTTGAGGATGCGGAGGATTGATGAGTGGTAAATTTCGATATGGTGTTGATGAGTCACGATTTGTTTTATGTATATTGGCTTCATGTTGATAGCTTCTAACTGTTTGTTGATTAGTTTGGATAATAAGCACAGATTGAACCTATAAGCTATCCCCGACTTAGCCCCGAGCAGGCTATATTATCCATATAGTATACTCGACTTAAGAAGAAGGATTGAGTCGATATCATATTGCACAGTAGTGTGAAGTGGGTTCACTGCTGCATACATACAAAGTACTCCATATTCCGATACTATTGAGTAGATTGAAGCGTGGGCAGCAACATCTTCTAAGTGTCAACATCTACATTCTCTCATTTAGTTGATAAAAAGAGCAGTTACATGTCCTCAACCATGTCAATCAACGCCAGCCAGCTCCCCGCCACTGCACCAAGATAGTCGGAATGACACTGACACCAACCATGAGAGCAACGGCAATACCAGCACCACCAGCCCATCCAACAACCTCAAACATCTCAGGGAACCAGAAAGGACCAATGAATCCCCAAATCTGCCGAACAAAGGTAATAAAAACACCAACACTGGCAGCATCTTCACGGTAACAATCAACCGCATAAGTAATGTCAACAGTAGTAACGATCTGATTACCACCAGCGGCAATAGCGGCGCCAATAACGGGAGCGATAGACCATGCACCGCCAGAATCCCGGATCTCGATAGCAAAGACCACAATACCACAGATCGTCAAAGCGTGGCCGATATAACTCAACCAAAGACGGTATTCCGGCGGGGATGGTTCTCCAGTCCGCTTCTGACGTACAAGCATCCAACGATCGGAAATGAAGCCGCCGATCTGTTCACCAACGACAGACCCAATAATAATACCCAGAAATTGCAGACCGACCTGCTGGGTGTTGAGGCCGAACTTGGCAGGGTAGATCTGGGAGATCTCGATTGTGAGCGCGACACTGCCCCAGAGAAAGATCATTGCGTAGGCGACGGCTGGGATGATCACGCATGGTTTGGTCACGTAGCTCAGGGGCTGGAAGAAGTCCCAAAGTTTCAGCGGTGTAGGGTCGATGCGGCGGAATTTGAAAAGACTCTGCTTGGCGGCCATGACGTTGTCGGGGGGGACATTGCTGCGGACATAGAGGGATTCCGATCCGAAGAAGAAGTAGAGGACGAACTGGACTGCGTTGACCTGTTCGAAGCGGGTGGTTAGACGGATCTGTCTCCGGGGGGTGGATATTAAAGGAAGCTCACAATTGCAAGAATATAGTAAATCCAACGATAGCCCACACGCAAAGCAACGAACCCAAAGATAAACGGAGCAGCAGGAACCCCCAGGGTGACCATTACGGTCCACGCACCCATGCAGCGAGCACGATCTTTCCGGAAGAAAGTCTCTGCAACGACGGCGCTACCAATAGCAGCCGCAGGGCTGATAAAGAAGGCAGTAATAGCACGGCAGAGGCCCATGGTTGCATAGGAAGGACTTTTCGCACAGCCAACATTCCCAACCAAGCTGCAGATCAACGAGATGAGAAAGATAGGGCGACGACCATACCGATTACACAGCGGGCGCCAGAAGAGAGGCGCACCGCCTAGCACGGCAATGAAGAGAGAGACGAGGTAGCTGGTCCGCTGCATACTGACGTCGAGGTCTTCAGAGATATTTTCGAACGCAGATTGGATTGACGAGGCAGTGAATGTGCCCATCATGGCATGGAAGGCGACTAGGGTTAAGTTCAAGTTTTTCTACCAAATAACCATATTAGAAACATCGTGAAGTGTGAATTGATGTTTGGAGTGGTGGTCTCTCACCCTCCATTGCGGCCAATTGTATGGATCGGCATCGGTCATGTCAGGGACTGGTTCCAGATCGAGCGTTCCATGCTTCGCAAGAATATATTGACGATGTTCCTCGGATAGATGGGTTATTCGGTCTTCGACGTAGAAGTCACATTCCTTTCCAGACTCCATTCCTTGACTAGCATTTGCACTTTCAATGTGCTGGTTTTGGCTATCCATCTTCTCCATGTTGAATATGAAAGCTAGGATCTGTGGGAAGATGATAGCACAGACGAAGAGAAGAAAGAAATAAGCGGAAGCACTTTATGCCATTCTTATAGTAAAGACCCTGTCAAATCTGGGATCCCGCCCTTTCCCCGTACTCCACGTTTCCGGGGATCTGGGGGTGGGGGCAAACGAGACTGTGGATTCATCTCCCCCGGATTGGAGAGATTTGCATGTGTCGTAAGCATCTGCAGGATACTAGGCTCCTGAATCCTGGACCTTTCCCAACAAGGCACGATACATCCTGACCAAAGACAGGGGGCGGATATAGTCTCAGCCGGTGTACCATTCAGATTGTGGAGGTGTGTGGGGTGTGGGGAGAAAACAGCCCAGTATGAGGGCAATTGTATTCATCATGATGAGGTGGCATCTAGGATGACGGCTTGATTTTGAATCTCCTCTGTTGTTGCTTTTCGGGGACGTCAGCCGGGTCGGATATCAACATCTATTTTCTCTAGGGGAAGAGACTTGACGATGCTTGTTTTCATTTTCATTGGCTAGGAGGCCTAG
Source organism: Penicillium flavigenum (assembly GCA_002072365.1). Classification (NCBI taxonomy): domain Eukaryota; kingdom Fungi; phylum Ascomycota; class Eurotiomycetes; order Eurotiales; family Aspergillaceae; genus Penicillium; species Penicillium flavigenum. Next base: position 70,865 of record MLQL01000047.1, read on the forward strand.
ATGAAGCTGTTGGGTTTCTCAACTCTCCACATTTTCTGCTTGGCTGCTTGGCTATTTGTCTGTCTGACCGGTTGACTGTTCCTGTTGGGGCGCAGGGGGTTGGGTCAAATCTCCGTATGGCCATCAAATAAGTGCAGAATAAGCGACTAGTTTGGACCAAACTGCTGTGAAAGCCCTGCTAGTAATCGGTTGGACTATTTCACGGTTTGACGGGGTGTGGAGAGTTGATGGTCGCCATCTGGTTGGATGTTCAACGTCAATGGGTTAACTCGGAGATAACTACTCCGTTGACTTCGGGCATACACCCCTCGGACTACACTTCCTATTAAGTCAACATTGTGCTACTAGGTAGTTTTTCTTCAAGACAATTCACTTTGGAGTTTTGATTTATGGCTATTTCCATAGACTATTCTAGACTATTCTTCTCAGTGTTATACTGAACCATCTAAGCCGAGCTCGACTGGCACTCCATGCCAATATCGCCATCAATACCATCGCAGGTCACGATGGGAGGACCGCCAGCCGGGCTAGTAATATCGATATCGGAGAGATGGATATCCGCGCACACAGCATTGGGCGAGCAAGTCAAGTCACCGATAACCTTGCCATTCTTGCCTGACGAGGTGCCATAGATGTTCTCGAAGTTAATGTTGGTGAAGTTGACTGACGACGGGTACTCGGCACAGGTGGCGGCGTCGATGTTGAAGTAGCACTGATCCAACACGATAGGGGAGTCGGTGTTTTCGATGTGAACGTCCTTGTATGTGATGTTGTTGATGCGACCAAAGCCGACGTCCTGTCCAGCCCAGGCCTTGAGACGGACGCCGTTCTTGAATCCGGATTAGGAACGCTCATAAATCAATTTGGGAGAGTTAACTTACCTGTCCATTCAACAGAGTCACGTTCTCAATCCAGGCATGCTCAATGATGTCCTCGACTCCCGAGTACTGTCCGATACTTCCCATGCTGACACCGTGGGTGTTGTTGCACCACAAGTTCTGCACGAAAATGTTGGTGGTGTTGGGCTTGGGGGAGAAGCAGTCATCGCCGATATCGACGCGGGTGTTGGTCACACGGAGACCGTCCACATTGAGGGAGTCAAATCCGTCAGTGTTCTTGGGCAAAGCCTGCGGAAGGGCGATTAGACTTGATTGATAATGTCACCAGATGCACGACTTACAGATGCGTTGGTGGAAAAGGCGTTGATGAAGACATCGTCGAAAGAGACATCCTTGGTACGGACGAAGAAGTTGGTCCAGCAGGGTGAGTTGAGTTGGGTGATACCCTCAACAGACACGCGGGTGGCGTTGTCAGTCATGAACAGAACGGGACGGTAGAAGACGTTATCCGGGTCCTAAATTATCCATTAGCACATGTCATTCCGAACTCCTTTGGAATGCTATGCTCACCAGAATTTCCATGCCAGCAAAGGCATTGTACCACTCCTGGCCATTGCCATTGAGAGTACCCTTTCCGAAGATCTTGATATCCTGACCACCCCACACCCAGAAAGTGATAGATTTCTGGAAAGAGTAGTAGAAGTGGTTTGCTTGCCAGTAGTCGATATCGTCGGTGAACTGCTCATGTCAGGGCGGTTCAATCAATCACAGTCTTGGGCTATATACCTTCACTTCACCCTCCAGCTGCACCTCGATATCATCCAAGAAGCTGAGGTCGAGCTTCTTGCCAATAACATAGGTCTTCCCCTTTTGCAAGAGAAGTCTGCCGCCGTGGTTGGCAGCCTTGATTCCCCAAAGGAAGTCATCCGAAATATCGTCAGTGTCGCTCTTCGATGACCGGATTGTCACTGTCCGACGGTCGTGGTGCTTGTGATGTCCATGAGCACCGATCTTCTTCAGACCTGCCTTATCGCTGGCCGGGATGATCTGGGCACCTTTGATAATATGCTCTGTCGCAAGAGCACTAACTGTGCTGAGCAGGAGCGCACCGATAGCGAGGAACTTCATTATATCGAGGTCAATGAAATCAATTGGTACTGCTGTCGGCTTGATCCGTAGGAGAGTTAAGCAGGCGATCCTGCTAATTTATAAGAATACCCCGGGATACCGGTCCTAGCAAATGGAGCCCACGCCTTTCCCCAGATTACCAATGTCCGGGGAACGGCACGGGCAGGGGGGAGAGATTTCTCCGCCTGTAAAAAAGCAATTCCATCGCACGCTGGTGTGATCGGCAGGAGATGTGGAATGCGGCAATAGGGTGAGTTAGCGGTGTTGAGTATAGACAGTCAATGGAGTCATTTCTCCGCATTTCGCCATGGGTATGGATAAGCGGGGGGATGCGGAGAGACGGGATGAGCCTAACGAGCTTAGGCGTTGGATTATTCTGATTCCAAATTGTTGTGATTCATCGTTATGGCCGGGATTCATTCCCCCGTCTGGGGCTGATCTATGCCTGGAGGGTTGAGTTCTTCCACCAATCAGCGGAACAGTTCGTCATTCAACGTTCTCGTCGTGGTCTCGTAGTTTTTCCAGGCTTGGAGGACTGTCGAGGCTCCTTTTCTTTCTGAGTGTTTATTTTGCGTTGGATATTGTGTTTATCGACGTGGCTGGCGCCCAGTCTTGGATGGAGTGGGTTGTCCCGGGGCAATTCGTCCTCACTGTTGAAGAAATTTCTTGACGGGCAGCCCCCTCGTATCTTACCTTCATCTGATATCCTCGGTATATCCCTCGACCAGTCCTGGTAGACTTCGGTGGAAGAGGGCGTCTATAGCGCCTAGTCACACCGTCTTCCAGAGTTTATCTGGACTGTCATCTTAACCCAGTGGCCGGATAATACGTGCAATTGTATGGTATTGTTTAGCTCATCTATAATCGGAGATAGGAGGACAATAAAAAAGCGCCTCTATCTATTTTACAACTTCTTGCTGGCCTGCACCAGCGCATAAAGACAACTGATGTTCCCAGACCACCAAGCCGCTGAGCGCAGAAAGCTCAAAGAATGAGATTCGACGTTGCAGTAGAGCAGGTGATATGCGACACGGGAAACCGAATACCAAACACCGACGGTGTTGATAGTCTCATTGGGGAGACCGGCGTACAATGAGACGAGGACTAGACAAGGTCAGTACAGTGCAGCAATTTCACCACAAACCCGAGAGAAAAGGGAAAAAAAAAATTTCGGAGAGGGATAGAAATCCAATTCCACATACTCGCTGCAACAAACAAAGTATACCCCTCCTGCGCATTGGCGTGCGCCGACGTCTGCCGCTTGAGCTTGTCAAGGGTGCGACGGGTAATCTTCCCCGACTGCACGGCCGCCTCACCGTATGTAGTCAAGTCCTCACGGGGGTTGGCATTGTGATCGAGACCCATACGGATCTTTGCGCCACGGGGGCTCGACAAAATATACGCGAAGAACCAATTCACCATCAGTAAGGCTGACGCGTGGTTCGCGGGTGGCTGGTCAGGGGCGCGGAGGCCGAGAGTTGTGAAAAGGGCACTGTGAAGGTTAGTCTGGGGTTTCATTCTTTCTGGTGAGTGTATATGGGCACTTACGACATTATTGAATATGAGAGATTGTTGAATTGGGTTATTTCTGTCCTTTTCAATGAGATCGACCTTGTTCGTAGACCTTGGAACTTTCAAACAGGGGCCGAGGCAAATCATCTGATCGACACACAGAAGGGGTCCACTTTCACCTTCGATTTTCTCTACGACATACTACTCTTTCCCTATTTTTGAGTGGAAATACCCTCTATGGATTCAATGTTTTCATACAGCTTCGCAATTTTAATTGGATATGCTCGAAAACCTGAGAGTATGATGGTCATTATCTTCTCCTCCAGGGCGAAGGTGTCGTATTCCAGATGTAGCGTCTTGTCCGTTGTAGGTCCGGGAATAGGTGCGAGGAACTGGCCGAAGTGGAATCCTTGGGCCAAACTGTCGTGTCGGGTCTTACGATCGACGACAGCTGATGTCGTAGCTGGGAGCCCGTGAGCACCGTAATATTCGGCGTATACGGCAAGGAAAGGCAAGCCAAAGGCCCACAAGACCACTGAATCGCCCATGGGCCATCTGTTTGGCTTCATGTCGCCGTCTGAACTTAAGTCAGATGGCCAGCGCGCATGTTCCTTGCGGCCTACCCCGGTTGCACACAGCATATCGCGTATAGGGAGTTGAACAGTCTCTCTTTTTGGGATAAAGATCATCGTCTTGTTCCTCCAACCATTCCAGGCAATCGGGCCAAGTTCTCTGAAACGCCATCCGCACTTGTAGGACCCAGATTGCCTTGGCATCCCTTGCGTTCACTTTAAGATTCATCTTCTTTTGTCAGGAGGACCGTGTTCACTTGTATCTTTCACGGTTGCGTTCCAGACAGACGCTCTGTAAGTCAGTTTCTTTCAGTCTGTCGGGTTTAATCGAAATCGAAGTTCGTGTGAAAGGCCCTTTTTGATAGCCGTGACCCCCGGGGTTGGTATGATACATCGCTCGTTCGGTTAATAGCGATGCTACCTAAAAATCCGCGTCTAAGGTCAGAACAAATGAATACAAGGAGAGATGACAGGCATAATTAATTCAAACGTACAGTATCTCAACGTTACCCTTCTTGGTCGTGTCGTGGATCTTGAGCTCATTGCCATAGATGTCGAGCATCTTGCCGGCCACCTGTCCCGAAGGCATTAAGGATATAGTGAGGTCAAGTATATGGACTTGGACTGGTTTCGAAATATTGCGAGGTGAAGCTGACGGCTAAACAGTTCAGGGGGGTGGCTGGTATTGAGCGTAACGCGCTGAAGGATGTCGGTCGATCGGCACATGCAGGTTATAATATACATCAGTAGCCTCTATATAAAAGCTTGTCCTGCTTCCTTGATGGAAGTGTCTTTTGGGGTCTGGGCTATCAAGGGAGGTGATGAAGGTGCGAAGGTAAGGAAAAGGGAAGGTTGGTTTTTAGAAAATATATATCTACAAATAGTTGTACTCCGTATAACTACCTACTTATCTTCACTATGAGTCGGTCAGCCTTATATACAAGGCTATAATTTATCATCAAACACGCTATCCTTGTTCCTTTGTCCGCTACAAGGGAAATCCCAAAGCCATTTTGAACCTAGTGAAAAGCATTTTATTTCAAATTGAATCTATATTTTCAAATAGGGATGTGGGGATGATTCGCTCAGCATACAAATGCCGTTGTCGACTCGGACTACATCTATGGTAGACAGCCTCTATGGCTACCTAGGTAGTCTCCCCACTATGTAGCATGATCAGAATAGGGGCGCTGGTCGAGGCACAGGAAAACCGGCTGTTTTAGAATAACAGAGCGCTCACCGCGGTTCACCCGCTGTTAGAAACAGTGTTATTTTTGGACAGAGTAATACTTTATACTGGTCTCAGATAGTAGGGACTTTGAACCACTTATAATAATCACAGAAAATAGGGGATATCCTGATATGCTTGCGACTTACGGAGTAGCTACCCAATGAAAATTATAGTAAAATGAATTTATCGTACTCATGCTATAGCCCTGTCTCATTCCATATCTTGCTGCCTGGCTACGTGGAAGAAGCATTTGATCAATACATAACTACTCCGTATAAATGTACGTATTCTCGTGCTGCGCCACATTTTCAACCTTTCGGACGGCGACCCCGAGAAAGTGGGAATGTTTCCGAGTCAGGGGCTAACTACTTCGCCTCGTTTGTAGATGTGGCAAAGCAGTTAAGTAGCATTGGTATTTGCATTATCCAGGATCAGCCCTGTCCGCAATCCAGGACTAGAATGTTTCCGATTAGGATCAAGGGATCATTCCCAAGACTAATTTGTAACAGGGAGTGCGATTATATAATATCATGATCTATGCTAATGTTTCTAGAAGGTCTTGGCTTGTCTTAGATGGAGAACTCAGATCTAGATTCGCATATAGCATCAGATAAATTCTAAGTAGATATGATGTTCGTCACGTTGCCATATACCATATACGTATATACCTCAAGTTAAACGAACCCAACTTGAAACAGTGCCCAAACCCCCTGTTTTCCAATGCTGATTATCACATGTCACACGATTTATCTATGAGATATTTTCCCAGCATGCCACCATCGACATGTGAAAGAATATAAATTAAGACTGTATTGCTAGTTGAAGTATCCCAATTTAAATCTACACATCTCGTTGCATAATGGGTTCTATAGAGGAATTATCCAAGCTTTCTGGCCAGAGCGACTGCTCTTACGTCTATGGCTCCCGGTTCGCCGCCAGGCCTCTGCCATCGCATCAACTTCCGGATGGAGGGATGCCAAAAGATGTGGCGTATCAGTTGATCAAAGATGACTTGACCCTGGATGGTCAGCCAATATTGAAGTGAATATGTTTCTCAAGTGTCCAAAAACTAAACTGACATATTATTCGATAAAGCCTCGCCAGTTTCGTGACCACCTACATGGTATTTCAACTTTTCATCGTATCTTTGACCGGCACTAACACTACAACAGGAAGACGAAGCCCTCAAGCTACTCGCCGAATCAGCAAACAAGAACATCATCGACCACGAAGAATACCCCAAATCCGTCGAGATCGAACACCGCTGTCTGAACATCCTCGCCGACCTATTCCACTCCCCGATCTCCGACGGAGCCCCAACCGCCTTTGGCACGTCATGTATAGGGTCTTCCGAAGCCATCATGATAGCAACCCTAGCAATGAAGAAACGTTGGGAAATCAACCGCAAAGCCCAGGGGAAAGATGCCTCCAACCCAAACCTCATCATGAGCAGCGGCGTCCAAGTCTGCTGGGAAAAGGCAGCCAGGTACTTCGATATCACCGAGAAGCTAGTCCCATGTACGAAGACGCGATACGTGATCGACCCAGTGCAAGCAGTCAACATGGTCGATGAGAACACCATCGGCATCTGCGCGATTCTCGGCACAACATACACGGGCCAGTACGAAGACGTACAAGCTATCAGCGAACTTCTCATTGAGAAGGGGCTGGACACACCCATCCACGTAGATGCCGCCAGCGGCGGATTCGTGGCGCCATTTGTGAACCCGAATCTAGTCTGGGATTTCAAATTACCCAACGTCGTCTCGATCAATGTCTCTGGACATAAATACGGACTAGTAAGCACAGTCATTAATCACCCTAACTCCAACTACCCAATTACAGCTCAATATCCTGATCTCCAACAGGTCTACCCCGGCATCGGCTGGGCCCTCTGGCGGTCCCCAGAGTATCTCCCCGAAGAGCTAGTCTTCAACATCGACTACCTAGGCGCCGAGCAACTAAACTTCACAATGAACTTCTCCAAACCAGCATCCCACATCATAGCACAGTACTATCAACTCATCCGACTGGGCCGAAGCGGATACACGAGCATTATGAGGAACCTCACGAGAACAGCCGACTATCTCACCAGCCAGCTGAAAGAAATGGGATTCGTAATCATGAGTGAAGGCGGTGGTCAGGGCCTACCAGTCGTGGCGTTCAGGTTGAGTTCGACGCAGAATGCCTTCTTGGATGAATGGGCGCTTGCGCGGAAACTGCGTGAGAGGGGGTGGATTGTGCCTGCTTATACTATGGCTGCTGATTGTGAGACGATGGGGATGATGAGGGTGGTTGTCAGGACGGATTTTAGTATGGGACGGTGTATGAGTTTGGTGCAGGATGTGCGGGATTCGTTGAGGTCTTTGGCGGGTTCGGAGATTCAGAATATTCAGCGGTATCAGGCGTGAGTATAATCTTTTTCTTGTTTGGAGGCTGACCTATCAAGGGATTTCTGCTAATCTTTGTTGGATAGATTGGTTCAGAGTTACGTTGCGGTTTCGAGGAAGAACTGTGTTGATCGGGCGTGTTCGCGGGTTGTCAGTCATGAAACGGGGAAAGAGATAGAGAGGATTTGAGGTTTGAATTGGCTTGTTTTATAGAGTGATATATGTTGTAGATGCTTACTTGCTTTTATAATTCAGTCTTCTAAGACGGGTGTACTGGATGGCACAAATGTAGGAGCTGGGTGTATAGGTTGTACTTTTCTTTCTCAGTAGGTGAGCATGCTGGGATAGAATATTCTTTGGAGATGAGAGTAGAGTTTGGGAATTACATTGAGCAGAGACAACATCACAAGTCCATAATCACAGGGCATCAAGCACATCAAGATTAAGGAATACATAATTCATGAAAATGTCGGCAGGTTGCCAGACAAGTCGACATCCCAATCCCACAACTCCGGGCCAGTGTAATCCAATCCATCGAACCAGCCTCCTAAATCCATTGGCTGTGAAAGGTCAGCATAGTCCCAAACGACATCCGAGGAACAATAACTTACCGTAAAATCACTGAAGTCGGTCGATAGAAGCGATGCAGGATCAATATCACTCGGTGTATTCGAGGCCGGAGTTGTCCCTGAAGGAATGGAAGTCTGAACAGGAACGTTAGGTATGGCGGACACACATCTACAAACAGAGGTACCAACCTGGAAGGAGCGATTATCAACACTAATCTTAGCCTCCTGGTATGTAAGACCATTCAAGATCGCCCTGCAAATGCGAATGGACCTCTTCGAGGTTGTATCAACATTACACAAGGGGTCTTCACCCTTGACGCGCGATTTGACCGAAGCAAGAATAATACTCAAAAAGAAGAATGGCTTGCACCCCTTCCCATTGGGACCAATGCGTCTCCCGAAATTATCAGCCGTGCGCTCGACAGCCTGCATCATCACACCTTGCTGGGACTGGATCATGCTCATGAGCACGCTCGAGTTGACACCTTCCATTCCAGATGTAGCAGATGTACTCATCTCATTGGCTTGGAGGGACAGCTCCACGCACGCGGTGATTGCGGCGTGGAAGGTTTCATCGCAGAACATACCGCTGCCCAGCTGGGTGATGTGCGGGTAGAGGATGTCCTCTGTCGAAAGGGGAAGTTCCATTTGGGAGAGAATACCAAGTGATTCTTCAAGACAGATTTTGCGGGAGTAGGAGCATTTGGGTAGGCGGACGACACTGAGGGAGAAAGGGCGGTGGAGGGCGAGAAGGAATTTGCGCATGATGAAGAGATGGATGGATTGGGCGAATCGGTGACGTCCTGATTCTCCCGGAGCAATACTTGGGGCGTTGTCGTCGAATAGGGAGGATGCATGTTGCATAGAGCGGGAGAGTTCATCGCCCATTCGCAGGGCGTCGTCGTAAGATAGGTTAAATCGGAGACTGTTTATTTTCTTGGCAATTCGATAGCGTAGTGGGAGGGTCTTGATGAGGATAGTTTGGTAGAAGTTTTGGGTATAAAGAGCAGTACTGAGTGGAGAAGGATCATTCTCCATGTCCGGTATCAAGTCCGCGTCGTCCCAATTGGATGGGGGATCGCAGTCGCATTCGTCTAGGTCAACGGACGGAGGGACGCCGCGGTCGAGAGAGATCTTGAGGTCCAGCTCGACGATAGTTGCCCAAAGGCGACGGCGCAGTTCAGAGTAGAATGGTCGGGCCTTGCGGAAACGAGTCGGATCACGATGTAGACCCATTGTCATCGCAGACCGAATCAGCGATCCGGCTGAAGCCCAGGCAACATCCCCGTCACTGGCGACTCCGAGCCGAGCTACCAGAAGAAGAGTTTGGGTCTGGAGCATTCGGAAGTCGATATCCGGGCTCACAAATGTGCACGAAATATATGACTGGACAGCCATGATCCACTTCATGGCCGGTTTCTGGAATATGTCTCGATCATCTTGGCCTGGGCGTGGGACATAGAAGCAACTGCCAGCAGCCATCACAGCGAGTAACTGAGCGACAAATGCCATGTCGGTTGGCTGGGTATTGGCCCAGTAATCAGCATACTGTCTTAAGAACGTCGGCGTGTGCAAGATTCGATATGTCGTCTCGAAAGTGTCGAGATACAGCTGAAGCAGATGGTCTGCAACATTCCGCTGGGGAACCATTTCATTAAGCTTAAAGGCCTGCTCGCGAAACGCACGCTGATGATCCTGCGTCTCGCGCGACCAAAGCTCCGTCTTGAACTTCTTCATTTCAGTGTGTTCTTTATCTTTTCCCTCTCCGCGGCAACGATCACGGCGCATAAAGGTACAAATATCTTTGAACTACACCCGGTTAGCAAATCAATTACAAAATACAATGAACGATACTCACAAAAGAAACAGTAGTGGTATAATGGCTGCGACCGAAATAACGAGTCTTAGCCTTCTTCCCGCGGAAACTCGAATCCGGCAAGAATCGCACGCGGTCATCAACACCAACATTCTCAGAACTATTGGCCGTATCGACTTCAGAAAAGACATCACAGACCGAAGTCTCAGGTGTCTGAAGATGAGACGACTTTCCGAGCGAAGTCTCCAGAACACGCAGCCGACTCCGGAGTTCACTCAGTTCATCGGAACGACCACGCTTCGAAACACGATTTGAAGTCGAATTCGGCCCCAATTTCGAGTCGAAGACGAACATCCCGCTTTTCCGCCCGGGCTGTTCTTCTCCGCCACCATAGGGTAATTGCGGGGGGGACATGCGTTGAGAAGAGTCAGATACAATACCAGGCTGAGCTCCGACAAAGACGCATTGGGCTGTTGTCTTTGAGCGCACACATTGTCCGCAGGGCAGAGAGCGATCACATTTTAACTTGCGCTTGCGACAGACTGTACAAGACAGAGGCGGGCGGCGACGACGCTGTGTAGTGCGAGATTGACTTTCTATCTCTTCATGGTCTAGAGAGGAGTGGTCGTGATTTTCCATTTTCAGGGCTGTCAAGTGATTTTGATTTCAGATTGACTTTTCCTTTAGTCGCAGGAAGTCCTTGCGACGGCGCTAGACATGGGTGAGACGTTGGTGCCTTCGGAGATGGGGGCGCTTTTCCGGATTCCCTGGCTATCCCTGGCTATCCCTGGCTATCCCACGTCTCGGAAAATACGTTGTTATGTGTATCTGTGACAGTTAATTGACAGATGATCTTTGAAACGGTGACACGAGGGCTTATTTGACGTATATGTAGGTCCCTGGCTGGTTACTCGATGCGGAATGTCCGGGTCTCGGAGATACTCTCTTTGGTAATTGGGAGTTATCTCCGAGTAGATGCTGATTGATAAGTCAAGCTTTGCCAATGTGACTCACTGCGTATTCGGCTGGGATCTTCATGGCTCATTAATTCATTAATTCCATTCGAACAAATCACCGTCTCTGTCTGAGTACGGCAAAATGGCCTAGAATTCCAGACTCACATTAAATCATGTGGTCTGGTCTCGAACCTTGCAAATTGGGCATCAAATTGCTTATATAAGATTAAGATTTCCTCCTTTCTTGGCACTTCCCTGGCTTTTCACTTGGTTAATGCAGACTAGTTATGTAGACCTTTCTTCTAGATCATTCCTAGCATCACATTATCTAGAGGGTCATGGTAGTCAAATCCCAAGCTTCACTTTTGATATATACGCAACGCTATGCCCAATGTATACATCCAAATCAATGAAAATGCCGAAAGTCATCCAACAAATCCCTACTTCGACCTCCAAAACGGCTTCATGACAGACCGCACATAAACCAGCAAGTAAACCATCAAGTAGTTCGTAATGGTAAAAGCAAGGAAGATACCGAAATACGGCCAAATCTTCGAAGAATCCAGACCAAGTCCAGTCAAATACTGCCAACACAGATTAGTATCAATTCAAAACAAAAGCATGTTCCAGGCAGCAAACTCACATCATCACCAAAGCTATATTCACAATATCCACACTCGCCCATCCCATCCGGGTTGGAGAGATACCCAACACCCTTGGCGTTAAGCCACGCGTCCGCGTACTCACTGCAAGTAGTATTGGGCGGACTCTCAAAGATAGTCAACTCAGACTGAGAGCAAACGACAGGAGTACCACGGAGGACAGAGGTGAGCACCCCGCCAATCCAGTACGTAAACGGCGTGGCGTAGTACATCGTATACTTCCAGAAGGCAGGCATCTGGGATTGTGGACGGAGGATACCGTTGAAGAGCTCGCACATGATAATGAAGAAGGGCATGAGGGTAGCAGCAATCATTGAGTCAGCGCTATAGATTGAAAGGACATGTTAGTTGATCAGATCACAGCGGGAATGAAATGGTTGATTATACAACTCACCTCAGAGCGGCGATCCACTGACCCCACGAGGTCGCGAATAGGAAGAAAAGGAAGAACATCAGGAAGCAATAACCGGCTGCAAAGCCGAGTGGGAGTCCCACCATGAAATAGTATAGGACGAAGAAGACCACGCCGCCGATGACGGAATAGGGGATCTCGGAGATGATCTGGGCTGTGCAGAATGCTACCCAGCCGTATACACCACTCGGGCCTTCTCTTGCTAACCAGATATCGCGGTTCAAGATGAAACGCATGGATATAGCGTTGATGAACTCGGGCACGAGCATCAGGACAAGGAAGCAGGAGAATGCCTTTGACTGGAGGTCCGTGGTACTGTTGCCAATCTGGAGGTAGGTGAGGCCGTTGATGAGAGCATGGAGGAAGGAAGAGTAAAGACGCGAGTATGGATACTCAGCAGTGCGCCAGAACTGGCGACAGGTCCGTTGGGTGAGGAGTTTGATCTGCTGGCTGAGAGGGGGAAGGGTTGGGGCCAGGGAAGGGGAACGAATATTCTTGTCTGAACGGATTGAGGCGATCTCGTTCTTGACTTCGGCGAAATCTTCTGAGTTGCGCCAGATAGCTGCCCAGTTCGTTTGGTTTCCTGACGCTTTCATGCCGCCGACAACTACCTCGATGAGGAAGTCGGCTGCGTTGGTGACGTTTTCTGGGATGTTGCCGTGTCTTGCGAAATACTCGAAGATTGCATGGCCGGATTCGCCGACTGGACCGAAGTAGTATGTGCTTCCACCAGGGCTTAGGGCTAGGACGCGGTCGAACTGGGATCTTGTTAATATTGATTCGTGGTCAGGATGGGTGATGCTTACCTCTTCGAATTGCTGCTGGTTAGCTTGGTGAATGGTGCAGAGGACCGCCAGTCCCTGGTTAGCCAGACGGCGTAGCAGAGCGACGATACTAGTTGCACCCTGGCTGTCCAATCCACTTGTCGGTTCATCCAGGAAAAGAAGCAGTTTTGGTCGAGCGCACAGCTCCACTCCGATAGTAACACGCTTTTTCTTTTCGATATCCAACGAACCGATCACTGCATCTTGCAACTCAACCAAGTCCAATGTGTGAATCACCGTTTCTACATATGCCAGTTTTTCGGCCGTTGAAACTTCGCGGCTTTGTCGGAGCAGTGCAGAGAACTCGAATGCTTCCTTGATCGTGCTGCTTTCATCGTGAATGTCCATTTGCTGGCAATATCCGATCTGTCGGTTGAAGGACTGGTCAATTGACCGGTTATCCACGAATAGAGACCCGGATAAGGTGCCAGGGCTCTCTCTTTGGGTGAGTGCAGTCAACACTAAAAGTTGTCAGAAATCAAGCGATGTATTCATCACATTGGGGGGATCTTACATGTAGACTTGCCTGCTCCCGAGGCTCCAACGAGAGCAGTCAAAGACCCTGGCTTGCAGTATCCACAGACGCCATCCAAGAGCTTCCTCGTCTCCTTGCCAATCTGGACGTTGAGCTCTAAGTCAGACCAGGAAAAGGTAGACTCGGTAGCTGTAAGTGTCTGGTCATGCTTTGTTTCATGCCCAGCAGGCGGTGCAGAAGAGTCAACAGAGACCGGCGATTTCTCTTCATCAGACTGAACCTTCTTCTCCCGCTTGAACAGCTTCCGCGATCCCTTGTACTGGATAGGGCCAGCACTGTCCAGCTCCCACTCAAGCACTTCACTCAGCCAGCAGGTCATCCCGATAAAGGCAACTGTGAAGAGACACAGAATCCCGAAATTGCGCCAGACGTTGTTGTAGTAGAATCCATATTTCACAGCCAGATAGTCGTCGCCGTTCACGACAGTGCTGCCAATCTGACTACCAGCATAGGCACAGGTCTGGTATGCGAGGTCCGTATATTTCGAACCGGACGGAATGATGGATGCGGCCGCGCAGGTGAAGTTAACGTTGTGAAATTCGGCCGCCATGACTGCTTCGTATGTATACAGAGCAGGAGTTGTATATGCGAGCCAACCAACCCAGGGAACATCTTGAATCATCTTGTCGACAGAAAGAACGTAGCCACCGAACACGATGCAAAACATCACAGAAACTCCGCAGTAGCGGAGGGCAACTTCAAAGTTCTGCGATAGAGCGGCGAAGACACGGAATTGCGCCGTGAGGCAGACCGTGCATGTGTAAATGAAGAGGGCGTCGATAAAGAAGGGACCAGCCTAGCAGTGTTAGCGCGACTATACTTGCTGTAAGATCCTGAAGTTACTCACATCAGACCGTAGACCAGAGAGGAAGTACATGACGATCAAATATAATAATGTCAAAACCGCAGTTATCACCATATCTGAGAGCACCCGGGCCAAACACACAGCGCTAGGCCTCACAAAAGCAAATTTCTTCTGTCGGCTCAGGATATCGCGACCCTGCATCGCTTCTTCCAACTCGGACATCTGCAGCCAGGCAAGCAAAATGGAAGAGTAGAAAAGCACACCTCCGCGGGAGTACATGCCCTCGGTGGTCTGGGGCTGATCGTAGAACATAGATCCGATCAACAACCCATAGACCACGCAAGAAATCAACTTGATGTACAGCGGGCCCAGATGCCCTTTCAGCTGCCACATCTGACGCTTCGCGCAAAGGACAACCTGCCGGAAGAGGGAGATTGTGTATGGCGACTTGGACGAGACGAAGCGCGACTTATCGCTATGCACAGTGTTCTTGAATACCTCCACGCTGTCGCACTCCGAATCCGCTGGGTACGCAGAAGACCTACCAGTGAGCTTCTGATCTTCGTAGCTTTCGACAGCCGTCTCGATCTTAGCGAACGCAGCACTCTGACGGAAAGCGGCTTCGAGTTCGATGGGGCCCTTGGGGGCGCGGTGTTCCCATCCAGCACGGAACCGCCGTCTTTCAGGCAGGGTGATGCTAGTCAGGAAATCCGAAGTAGTCTGCATATCAGCGCACTCGTAGCCCAGGTCTTCAAAGTAGCGCTTCGCCTCGTTGGCAGGCCCTTGATATAGCATACGGCCCTCATCAATGAGCAGCACCTTATCCACCAGCTCGTAGATGGCATCTGATGCCTGGTACAAAGTGAGCAAGGTCGCTTTGCCACAGGTATCGGTCATGATACGCAGACTGCGTGCATAGTCGAGTGCAGAGGACGCATCCAGTCCTCTCGTGGAATTATCCCAACATGCTACCGATGAATCGGTAGCGAGAGATTCAATGATGGAGATACGTTTGCGCTCTCCTCCGGACACACCGCGGATATACTCGTTTCCCACTAATGTGTTCATAGTATGCGACATACCAAACACCCGCCCATAGATCTCCAGGTACCGGAGAATCCTCTCCCGGTAGCGCTTGGGGGTCTTACTCTGTAGTGCAAACTCGAGCGTTTGGCGCACGGTCAGGGTCGGGAAATGCACATCGTCCTCTGGGACGTAGGCCACGGCGCCACGGTAGTGCTTCCTGACTTCATCCGGGCTGAGACCGGAGTAATCGATTGAACCCGTGACACCCAAAAAAGAAGAGTGGTGGCCAGCGATGGTTCGGAGAAAGGTCGAGCAGCCAGCACCAGGACGGCCCAGAACGCTATATAATTTCAATTAGGCTAAATTCGGTAAGGATGAGTTGGAGTTGGTTTCTTGCTTACAGCATTATCTCCCCGCTCTGCACGACTCCGGAAAAATCCCGGATCAGCGGACGGCCCTCCTCGGGCTTCTTCTTTGCGATCCATGGCTGGATCGTCCACTCGTAGATATCCTGTAGGGTGAGGGTACGCCACAGGGCTGTGGAGAAGGTCTTTACATCTGCGTGGGAGTCCCCGTCGCCCCAGGTTGAGAGGGACTGGAAACAGACGCCGAGGTTGGCCGGTTTCTTGCCCTGGACTTGTTCCTCGAGGAACTTGTCAAAGGAGGAATGCGGCTCCGGATACTTGGGATCCGGGAGAGTTTGGGCAGTTAATGTTTGATGGATATCGGCGAGGGCATCCTCGTCCTCGTGCGAGACCTGCACTCTCGGAGGTTCATTGTTGTGTTTTTCTGTGGCAAAGGAAGAGCTATGCTTGAGGTGGGGGTGAAGAGGAGCGGGCATAATGAGCCTTTAGATAGTTCAAGAAAATCCCGAGCTCATTGTACTATATATGAAGAAATTGCACGAACTTGATTTATACTTATAGAGAATACGAGTAAGAATTCAAGCAAGAAAAAAAAAAAGTATGACCAAATGTCCGAAAGAGCAGCCAAGTCTCATTATGATGACCGTGGAAATGACCAACCAATCCGGTGGGCGATGAAAAAGCAGAATGGTCAAGATATTCCTGTTGGGCCCGAGATGGATATCCAATGACAGGGGAAAAGTGGATGTGATGAAAGGCCTTCTTCATTATTTTCACCAATTTTGGCAGCTCTCTCGAGAAAGGCTTGAATATAAAAAGAATCGAAAAACTCCACAACGCGGCGCCCGCGGCCACCGCGCGATTGTTTTGCAGAAAAAGGAAGCCAAGACGAGAAAGGGTCCACTGGAACCACTGGGAATCCACTGGGGAACCATGGAAAGGGCCATTCTTAAGCTAACTCGTATAATTTACCTAGGCATACCTTATAGTACCTACGGAGTACCTAGGTAGGTACTAGCCAAATTAAGTCTATATGGTCTAGAGTTTTTGGACCATTCTATACAATCCTATATTCCTATATACAATCTAGATATAGTACATTCTACCCTAATACGGCCATGGCATATATGTATACCTGTATATCTGTCATATTATAGGTCCTATGACATGGTCATACACCGCCAGTTCAATGCAGTTCAATGCAGTTCGATGCATCGTCCCCGCACTTTGGCTGAAAATAACACCCGGGGACTTTTGGGGGACTTCGTAAGGTTTTTGCGCCGGAGAATTTCTCACGTGGCATTATTAATATAGACATTGATGCCTCAGGTGTCTTTGATATAACAATATAATATCAGTCTTCTTCTACTCCGTACAGATGATACAGAGTAGTTCTAATGAAGTAGAAAATCGCAAAAATCGCAAAAATTACAATGTCAGCCTTAATAACAACCAGTAACAAACCCAATACCAAGCTCTCTCATCTCCAAGATCATATCCTAACTCAATTTCCCAATCCAGTTTAGCGCCCCCAAGCTCCAAGCTCCGAGTTTCAGCCTCAACTTTCCCTTCCTCTTCCTCTTCCCCTTTCTTCCTCTGCAAAATGCAAACCCTCTATAACGCTCTAATTCGCACTCACCACATCACCTCCCGCAAAAAAGTAGCCGCCCTCAAACGCGCTGCAGACACACACCAATGTGCCGTCCTCCTGCGCTCCGGTGGATGTCCAGGGATCATGTACGTGGAGGGCGGCAAGGAGCCGGTGGAGAGCTGGGTAGATGTTGTGCGTCGACTACGATATAAGGATTTCCAGTTGGTTACGAGGCCGGGGGTTGTGGAGGAGGAGGAGGATGGACGTGGGAAACAAGGGACTGGGAACCGGAATGGAGAGAAGAAAGACGGGAAAGAGTTGGGTCTCGCAGTGGGACTGGATGAGGTGGAGAGTGTCAAGGAGTTTGGGGCCATTATGGCGGAAAGGGGGGTGTGGAATTGGTGGAGGAGGGGAATGGGGTATGCTTGATGTCTTCATGATGTTGCATTTGTGGTGTTTTGGTGTTGTGTGTACATGTATTGCTTTCAGAGATATCCAGTGGAACTTTGTTTTTTTGATACTACAGTCTGCAAGTCCGTCGTTAAGTCATTCATGCCATCTCTTTACAGAGCTTATATCCTGAACGCCATAAACTACCCATGCTAATATGTATACAATCGAACTATTTCCACTCAAACCGGCGCCGGATAGCTGAGCAGCTTGCAGACATCCTACAACAGTTAGCAACCAGCCAATTCATCCCTATCCTCATAACCAGACCTACCTTTCGTTGTCTCCGGTATTTATCATATAACATCTTCCAAATCTCCCGATCGCGACATCCACTCTCCTGCGGCGTGCCAGGGTTATTATCGCACTTCGGCTGCTCCTCCGCTAACATTTCCTGCGGCCACATAATCCACGGCTTCGGCAACGGCCAATCCGAAAAGTGCACGAACTTAGCCTGCGCCAGGACATGATCGGGATCCCAGACCTCATCATCATTCCCCAGGAAATTGCGATGATCCTTCTTCCGGAACTCGCCGCTCAACAGACCATACTGCCGATGGGGGAGGACCATCGCCGAGTCCCCGTACCGTCTGTTCAACAGCTCCATGTCATACCGGTGGTCCGTCAGGTTCATATCGACTTGACCATTCTGGGCGAGCGTAGTAGCGTCGGTCAAGGCAAGGTATTCCCGGAGGGAGGGCTCAATGACGACCAACAGTGACGAGAGCAGTTTTTCAGGGAGAAGCCAGTAGGCGCGTGGCATGGCGGCAGTGGTAGGCGGGAGGAAGAAGAGTTCATCCATTGTCTGGAGGAGGATAACATCCGAGTCGAGGTGAATGACGCGGTCATATTCGTGCTCGCCGAAGGCCATGAGCTTGGCGGTGCTAGTATCCCACGAAGCCCTAGAACCGGTGGCTATGAAAAGAATGTAAGTATGTGTTCAAGAGGCTGGGTCAGTTCCCAACAGCCGCAGCCCAACTCACCCGATGGATCCTGAACTCCCTCAATCTTAATCGGGATCAGCATCACATTGTACTTGAGTTTAGCCTCAAGCAGCAACTGGCTGACGCGATCATAATCATCCTCAACAATGAGGTCCCACTCCTCCGGATAAAACAGCACACGCTCCGCCTTACTGCCGAGTCTGTGCAGAGCCTCGAAGACCATCAGGCAGTTGCACATGTAGACTTCATTGGTGGCATACTGGGTATAGGCAAAGCGCGACCAGTCGACCTCGTCGTAGTGGATATGTGGTAGGGGCGGCGGCGGGGGACGTTCACGGCGTTGCCACAGGATAAAGAGTATGATAAGGGCGACTGTGATCCATGTTCGGACGTGTCGTAGCTGTCGCTTGACTATGGAGAGACAGGGTTCGTCGGGGATGTCAAAGAAGTCATCTTCCGAGGCATTGGAGCTCCGTCGGTAGGGGAAGGTGGGCTTATTAGGCGGCATTGTTGGAGAGTGAAGCTATTGACGGCGCGATAGGGATTGGGATAAATGCACGTGATGGTTATGTCATCGGTCCATTCTTGGATGCTAAATGGAACCTTGGAAGTTGATTTTTGAAGAACAAGCACAGGCTTAGGGGTTGTATATTTGAGACGAACCCATGTGTGTGGACGGTCGATTTGTGACTCTTTAGTGCGATATGTAGTTACTGGGTTGGAAGTACCTTTTGTATGTGTCACCTGTAGAAAAGGTACCTAAAGACGTTTAGTATTGCATCTAACCCGTTCCCGCATTTAGCCTATGCATCTTCCACGTGCATTGGGCCCAGTAGCTGCAATTCCATCTATCTACCCTTTTCACTTGCATTGTGACATCAACAAGAGTTTCCTGGTCTAGCGGTTATGATTTTCCGTTAACAAATGCGACTAGCAGATGTTCCGGAAAGGTTCTGGGTTCGATTCCCAGGGAAACTATTTTTGTACTTTTGCTATGTAAATGTTAGCGGAGGTACTTCGTTTTTTTCCCGATTATCACTAACGAAATTTCCTTACTTTCTAGGTCTTATAGAAGGTGAATTAATACAATTGATATCGGGAACTTAATCGACTTCATTTTACCTAAAACCCTTATATTATTATTATCTGAAAATCGAAAATTTAAGAACCCATATTACTTTACTATATATAGCACAAAGTTCTTCCAAAAGATTTCCCCTTGCCATACTTTGTTTCTTTCGACGCGATTTCTACTGGTATATTATGCAGGCTGTATTCTAACACTATGTCTAGTTGATACAAAAATAGTTGCCTGATCGAGATATATAGTAGGTTTAAATGGCACTGGTTTTGAGGTCCTTTGTATATATATCCATACATAGAAAAAGCACCTAAAAACTTGCATCCCGGTTTTCCATTCACCTATCAGTTAAACTCGCGCTAGCTGGGGTAACTATGTATCCTTAATAGGTAAAGGACCTATAAAAGAGACAAAAAGATAGTTTCCCTGGGAATCGAACCCAGAACCTTTCCGGAACATCTGCTAGTCGCATTTGTTAACGGAAAATCATAACCGCTAGACCAGGAAACTGCTCGACCACTTGGGCCAATTGATAGATGGACAGGCAACTAATGGCATTATGTCCGAAAACTTGGTGTAGTACATCCATTTTTGAGGTGTATATTTTGTCTCCAAATCCATGTATATCGGTGGCATTCTTTTTACTTACTCTATCACACCTTTTTACTAAAATTTAAACTACTCAGTAGCCTGGCTTGATTTAAAATTCTCATATACATCGAGTTAGCTGCCTGTTGGGTATCATTTACAGGTGGTCGATACTGCATATATATATATACATGAAAGCAGCATCCGCAGCATTTCAACTTCCCCTCTATAGTACCAGTCTATACCCTGTCACCACTAAAGTAGGACAGTGATCACTACCTATTTGCTCCTTTGACATCAAATATTGATACATCTACCACAGGAATAAATCCGCCAGTGGGAGTAACCAAGTGTCAAGTTCAATATATCATAACATTATACCGCTTTGTTCATAATATCATACCTCCTAAAGTGTTATTCATATCCTTATTATATACCATAAATCAATGAAACCCTACAGAATGGGACTCACCCCCATCAGGTAACAACCTCGTCCCGCCCGAAGAAATCGACCTCCCATCATCAACCTGGACAACAATATCCGTTTTAACAGTAACGCGTCCATCGCCAACATGCTCCGGTATCTCCGCCTTCGAAACTTGACTTATCGAGCGCTCATGCCCATGTTCACTCCACCCAGTCGGCGGATTTTCCTCATCGTGAACACAAGTAATGGTCATGTTAGTCATCGTAGCCGAATCCAGCCACTGCTCCTTCGCATTGGCACGGCGTTTTAGCTCTGTTTCAGGCTCCTTATGGTCCGTTGACCGAGAGCGAGACCAGTAGCCGTGGGTGCGACCTTCGCGTCTGTGATCGACGAAGGAGCGGAGGAAGAGGCGGGCTACCGGGGCGCAGGAGGCGAGAAGGATGCTGTAGTTCTCAATTCTGGGGTTGTCAGCTAATCATTCGATGCTGCGACTGGGGGACGGCGGTTGTGCTTACTTTACCCAGAGAACAAAGGTCACGATGTTATAGGTGAAGTCATGCCTGTCACCGAGGGACTTGAGTTTCTGGTTAACAATATTAGCGCTGCTGTATAAGTTGGGGAACGACAGTCTACTCACATAGGTCTTTACAATAGAAGCACAGCCGGAGAGGATCAGTGGTCCACTGAGAGTGATGGTCTGCCAGATCCGGCGGGATCGGACGGTGGCACTAATTTTGCGGAATTGGGACCAGAATGAGGTTTCTGGATTACGGTGGAGGGTCCGCAAGAAGAATTGCCAGAGCTCGACAGCAGCGAGCACTGCAAGGAAGAAGTCGATGACGGTGTTGAATCCTGTGAGGATCACAATTAGCTTTGAGCTGCATCGAGGTATGACCATTCCACATACCTCCTTGCACAAACCCAACTGTCGTCTGGACAGACGGTGATTGGCACTTGACAGAGCCATCTTCAGGGAGCGGTGTCCACATATAGTGGAAGTATTGCACCCTATTAGTCTGCGATGATGTTAGAATGGGTCAAGAACTAAGAGGAGGATACCAACCGTCTGATACGGGTTCGGTCCGCACTGAACAATAATCTGGACGATTGTAACCATATTGACTACAACCTGCACAACAGCACAGATAATAATAGATAGGCGAATTTTCTTCTCGCTCGCGGCAAAGCAGGTTAAAAGAAACCACATCATGCCGGCGCGTGAGACCATCGCCGAGGCGACAGCCAGTGGCTGTGAAAGGAAGTCCCATTTCATAGAATTAAGACGCTCTTCAGCAGTCAAGTAGAAGAAATGCCTCCCAAGGCCCCAATTGGCACTAGACAGAGTTAGTAGCTGGTATAGTAGTAATGACAACAGTCAATCTCACCTCATTTGAATGAATACCATATGGGTAATATCAAAACCCCAAGCCACAAGGAAGAACAAGTCCTCTGTGCCCCAGATTCGGCCGGGTGCAGTGACTTCAGGTAAAGCCCAGCGCACCCAGGTCTTGATGGCATATCGGAACAACAATGCCACGCCGACAATGGCTGTGAGGACCTGCTCCAGGATTAGTATACACATATGCAGAGATCTATAGCCGAGGGTAGCATACCCAGCAAGCTTGGAATGTGCTAGTTCCTGTTGAACATGTCAATCCACAATCTTCTATGTCGGGTTTTCTGGCCTTTGTCCCGAGGTAAACATACCAATGTTGACATCGCCCTCCCCTGGGTTCGGAATATCCATAATGAAGATAAAGCACAAGGACCATATGTGTCAAGCAGCCAAGTATTCTCCAGATTCTCGATTATAGCGCGGGGAGCCAATTCAAATAGTCATTAACATGGATACGAGACAAGGACGATGGGCGGGGTCAATAAGATGAATCAGAATCCAAATCTAATCCAGGACCAAGGACAGTAGAGCAAAGTTTTCAAGTTGCCCTTGAAGGTTCTCAAAAATGGAGATCACGCTGAAATCACTTGCATGAACCGATTTACAGGTCAGAAACTTGCCTGGACTCAGTTTTATCGAGTGGAAGGGCATGTATACGCAGTAAAACTGAATTGAGAGGAAACAAGGGATGTAATGTAATCAAGGGATTTGCACAGGAAACTTAACCTGGTCAAGCGAAGCGAGTGGTCGATGTATTGAGTATATGGCGGAGTAGTCAACCCTAGATACGGGGTCAGGTACGTCAACTTCTGACGGGAGTCAACTTCGCGTGGCCAATCCGCCCGTTGGGAAATGCGAACTTTTGATCGTGGAAATGGACAGGTTCGCATTGCCAGGA
This sequence comes from Penicillium flavigenum, assembly GCA_002072365.1. NCBI lineage: Eukaryota > Fungi > Ascomycota > Eurotiomycetes > Eurotiales > Aspergillaceae > Penicillium > Penicillium flavigenum. Next base: position 93,882 of record MLQL01000047.1, read on the forward strand.
CCATGCGGAGTAAACATAGACATTCCTAGTGGAGGGGAATAGAAACCATGCAGTGGCCATGCGACCTGTAAGCAAGGGATGTGACAAGGAATGAAAAACAGGGAATACATCAAATTACATACATATCCATGTGGAATTGATCGGTTCTAGTAGGAACAGTTAGATCGGATCTGCAAAGATTTGCCTATGAGTTCGAGAGATAAAAACTATAAGCTTCGGGGTAAGTGAAGCTATTGAAGGGATGTGATGAGTATACATCAGAACATGATATATCATATTACAGTGAACTATCAACAAACTAAACGAATCAATTAATTCTGTCTATTCACCCCAGTCTATTTTCCTATTTTCTCCTCATCTCCACCAATGACTCGCCAGCCCTAACATAAACCTCAAATGTCACTTGCAGCCCACACAGACCCGCCATCTGCTTCCACTCCACCGAACTCCTCTCTCGGCCCCCAAACAATGCAATCATACTCGCATGAAGCGAAGTATAAGTCAAATTCTTGGCGTATTCTATAATCAACACACGCGAACCAGGCGCCATAGCACGCGAAATCTTCTGTAGTAACGCCACCGCATCCAAATCAGGCAAGTTATGTAGGATATGCTGCAGCGCGTAAACACAGGCTCCACGAACGGGCTGCTCATCCTGCTCCTTGTAATTCCACTCCATGAGCCGCACACCAGGCACACTGTCGATATCAGCATTGAACTCCTGCACAATTAGATCTTCCGCGCCGAGATGCGGGTACATAGCCTGGACTTCAAGGAGAAGTTCGCCGCGACCGCCACCGATATCAACCATAGTAGCGGAGCCAGTGCGAGTGCTAGTGGTATTGTCACCTGCCAACGCAGCATCTAAATCATAACCCATCGACTTGACACGTTCGGGGAATGTTCCAAACTTTAGGAACTTGCCGACCATGAAATGGTTGAAACTATCCATGCGCCCCTGGGTCTCCATAATCGAGTACGTATGCTGTTCCGCCAGCTCGGACTGACCCATTAGCCGATAGGCATATTGCAAGGGGCCGTCTGCATCGGCGAAGGGATATGCAAAGCGGGTGTCCTGGAGCTTTTTCATCAAGAATGCGCCAGCCATTAGCCCTTCCGTGGTGCTGGGTGGGGTTAGTGCGTGCTTGGAAAATTCTGTAGTTCCTTTTACAGAAACGGGCATGCATGGGAGAAACTGACAAGTGCAGTGCGCCATGCTGGGCAGACGGCATGGCAACCATGTGGTTTGTGATGGCGTTTGCAGTGAAGCAGTCCTCGCCCACGCATTCAACTAGGCCGAGTCCAGCCATGATGTAGAGTGTGTCCGCTGCAAAAAGGTATTAGTATTGGAATACTGCTTGTATCTGTATATCTGTACACGGGTGTGCTTACAAGCTAATCTGGTACCTATATTAATCGTCAGTATAACAGCCATCAGCCATAAAAACTTAATAACGTACTCAGTTCCGGCTCATTCTCCCCTCGGACTTTGATACGAGCATTGCAGGTCGCCGAGATTTCATCAGCCGTCGCAGGTCCGCCATGACTCACGAGGATATTGAAGAGATCAAAGTGAATCGCGACCGGAACAAATCCCAACGATGCTGGCTGTGAATGAATTAGGTAGATGACTTGTCTGACGGGCTCGTCACACTCACTACGGTGACGGTTGCTGCTAGGGCAGCGCCTGGGGGTGCAACGGGGGCGGGGGATGACAGGCCCAGGAGGCTGGCTAGGCGGGTTAGAAGAGACATTGGGGATTAGAGAAGGTGTTGGAGTATTAGGATGATAGGGAGGTATCCTCTGCATTATACTCTCTAAATATCTACGGAGGACATGTACAACAGACGGTGGGATCCGGCACGAATCCCGGTACAAGTGTGAGAATACGATGTACACATGTAATTCACGATGACTAGCTGATTACAATACAATCACAGAACTATTATTGGTATGGGATTATTGTGGTCTGTGGAAGATCATTGGTCTAAGATGGCTAGGTGAGATATGCGCAAGGGATATCATATCACACCAAGACAAGGCAATTCCACGGCAATACAGAAAGAAGGACGGAGTAAAGCCGAGAAGAATAAACCAGCAAATAGAAGAGCCCAATAGCGAATTACCTGAAGGCGAAAGATCTACTCCGTACATACGCTGTTGTAGGCCCGATTTACCTTTGTGATACATCCACTCTACATTCCAGAGACTTTCCAACAGATCCAAATCGGGATTATGATAATCTGATCTCTCTTATTTCCTAAGAACTGGTTTCTAGAATTTCCCTGCGCAACAAAAGCCACGCGAGAATGAATCTCCCATGTGTATTCGAAAAACCGTGCATAAAACCCTACAGTGTCCCGTCATAGAAAAGGACCTTGATTTACCTCCTTACCTGACCAAAGTCCGTTGTTTCGGGGTTGCCTATTTACAACATACATGCAAAACACAGGCACGAGAAAGGTAAAACATATCTACCATGGAGAAACCCTCCCCGGTCTACTTTACACACGAGATGGCGGCCAGCGCATCGTCATCACTTGGGACACACGAGCTTAAGGAATGCGATAACAATTCGGACGTTGAGGCCAGGGATCCCTTGAACCCGAGAAACTGGTCCTCGGCGCGGAAGACGATGCTCTTTGTATCGTTGATGACGAGCTCGTTGTTGGCAGATGGGTATGTATGGCTGATGATAAAACGCATCGCGGTAGCATAGATGGTTTATCTGACTGAATCTCTTGCAGGGCCATGGTCTGGGGTGGAACACTGGTTACGGACCAAGCTATGGAGTGGGATATTTCCATCGCTCATTCGGCAACGAGTATGAATTACGGTATTCTGCTGCAGGGGTTTGGGGGGATTTTTGCTGTTCCGCTTATTGAAGCGTATGGTCGGTGAGTTGGTAGTTGGTTCTCTTTTCGCTCGTTAGATATCCCACTGATAGTTGCACGCAGTTTGCCGATCTGGCTGTGGCCTCAGGTGATCACCATGTTCATGGTGCTGGGTGCTACCCTCTCCAATGATTGGTCTACCTTCACGACGTTCCGCTCTTTGCAGGGCCTGTTTGGGACAGTGCCTCAGGTAATTGGGCTTCCGATCATTCATGATATGTATACCTCGGCTGGTACGTTCTTTCTCTGAGATTGTCTCGAGTACTTTATGCTGATCCGACAACAGAATGGCCGCGGATGATCAATATTTGGTAAGAGACTTGCCACTCAAGTCTAACCAGAGTAGCGCTGACTGAGCATAGGGGCACCACCTTCCTCGTCGGACCATTCCTTGGCCCCGCCATAGCAGGATACATCGGCGCCGGGTCAGACTGGCGCACCTCTTTCGGAGTCCTGACAGCCATCTATGGCGTGTCCACGGTCATGGTGATCCTCTTCGGCTATGAAACATACCATAAACCTGGACGAACGACCAATCAGTCGCGTACCGCGTCTTATTTTGGCATTGGCAATACCCTGCTTCCCAAGGGATCAACGTTGAGATATTGGAGCCGAACCGTCGTGGTCTATGTATTCAAGTTCCCGTTGTTGATGACAGGTGGGTATGGCCGATTTAGCTTGCAATGACGTCCGCTGATCAGGATTCTGTCAACAGGCATCGCTATTTTGGTAACATTCACCTGGCCAATTGGTAAGTAATCATCATATTCACATCGTTTTTGCACTCGCTGACTCTCCAGGAATCACAACCACCATCGATACCTTCTTGCACAGCCCTCCATACTTGTTTGACACGATCGGGGCATCATCGATGCGATTCGCCGGTGTGATTGGAGCTTTATGTGGTATATATTCTCACACCCCCGCTATCTCCAGATTCTCACCACCTTTCCAGGCTGGGCATTTGGCCACTTCTTCAACGGCTGGATCTTCAAGCGCCATAGCTCAACCTGGCGAACTGAACTCCGCCTCCATGGTGTCTGGTTCCCGATAGGTAGTTTGGCGAGCGGTCTTCTCACCTATGGATTAACCATGCACTTCGGTAAGCACTGGATCGGGATAGCCATTGGGTGGATCATGGTGAATATCGGCATGGTAGCCACAATTGTGTAAGTTTTAACTTTGGTCTCTTGAATATTCTGTCGTATCTCTTAACATCATTTGCACAGTGCCATCTCGGCCTACGCGTTGGAGAAATACCCGGAAAAGGCGACCTGTGTCTCGGCCATTCTGAATATGTGGCGCACCTGTGGCGGGTTCGCGGTGGGATACTTCCAGCCTGCGTGGATTCAGCGCAATGGGCTCGGACTGGTTTTCGGTATTCAGGCTGCTATTGTGTGTGTGGCTGTTGCTTTGACTATCCCTCCTGTGTTCTTGTGGGAGCGGAAAAGGCGGTTGAGAGTTGGAGCTGAAGCTGAAGCTTGAATTGTATAGATAAGTGTATATGTATGATGATTGAGTTGTATTTATTTGATGTCTTGTATGTTGTATGTTGTATGTTGAACCCGGGCAATATGAGTTGGTCAACAAGGTCCTCATCCCAATTTGGTCTGTGCTCAAACACTGAAACGCACGTGATTCATGCCTCATCCCTCAGGCCACAATCAGGCCACAATCCGGTTGCCGATCCGAACACGTCCGTGTCCGTTGTTCCCCCCCCCCTGTTTCATGCTTAAATTGGTTTAACATGCCTGACTTGTCTACTCCGTATGTTGTACTCCGTACGGAATAGTATAGATTAATTAGTTAACATCAATCTCAAACTTGATGAAATACCCCTGATCTTCACCTCCTGAACCTTCCCCCACTAACCAACACTCTACACAGTCGATCATTGCCTTGCTATGCAAAGTCCCGCAAGCGATGACGCTTCCCGTGGGGCAGCTGTCTGAAAGACGCCACAGCCTAGTTGGCTCATGTGCCGCGTGGTTGCAGATCAGTCCCTGAACTTGTCGCTTGGCCTATCAAGTCTCCCCCGTTTGTCCCGTTCAGAGGTTCGACCGAATCATTTCTGCCGGATGGATTGTCCACTATTAACGCCGAGGCAGTGTCGAACTGGTTTGGCTCAGGGACAGCGATCACTGACCCTTTTTTTTGGCTTTATTGCGTGCCATGAAGCATTTGTTTCAATCTTTTCAGTCTTCTCTTACCCTCCTTACTTTCGTTAGCTAAATGGCCTCGATTCCTGTTTGATCTCTTTTAGATTGTCTCCGAGCGCCAAACCGACTATGTCTAGTTCTCCGCGACGATGGCTCTTCGTGGGCTTTCCGATCCTTACATTTTGCTTCATATACTATTTCTTTCGACTGCCTGAATCCAACCCATCAATCCTGAACAACTCAGAACAACTTGCTCAAGCCGGAGGGGAAACAATTTTGGGAGGGGGGCAGAAGCAGGAGACAAGACCTCCCCCTCCCCTTCCTAAAGAGGAGACACTAGAGGAAAAATGCGGCCACCTACTACACGCACTCGACGATGTCATGGTCGTAATCAAAACTGGCGCGACTGAATCCCTTGAAAAAATCCCCGTCCACCTCCGCACCACCCTGCAATGCGTCCCACACTTTGCCATCTTCTCCGACTATGAAGAAACAATCAACGGTGTCCGCACGTATGATGTCCTCCGCAACATCAGCGAGACAACGATGAACCACGAGCCCGAATTCAACATCTACCGCCGTCTACAAGAAGTCGGACGCGAAGGCCTAACAGAAGCAGAATGGGGCGACGATACAAACGGACCACTAGGAAAAGTGAACAACCCGGGTTGGAAGCTCGACAAATGGAAATTCCTCCCAATGATCGACGAAGCACTGGAAGTCATGCCTGACGCCAAGTGGTACGTCTTCCTCGAAGCCGACACCTACATGGTATGGCCGAACCTGATCAACTGGTTGGCACACCTCAACCCAGATCGGCAATACTACTTGGGCAGCCCCATGCAGATCGGTGAAACACTCTTTGGCTACGGCGGGGCGGGCATCGTCCTTTCAAGCTGGACGATGAACCTTCTGCACGAGTACCAGATGGAGACAAAGGAAGATCTCGAAGCGATGACCGCACATGAATGGGCAGGCGACTGCGCGCTGGCGCGAGCGCTGCAGGACGTGAAAGTGGATCTGACCTGGGCCTGGCCGATGATGATGACATCACGGCCGTGGGAAATCGACCATTTCTCCGAGGGATACGGGCGACAGCCGTGGTGTTACCCTGTTATCTCGTACCACCACATGGCGCCGAAGGATATCGAAGAGATGTGGGAGTTTGACCGGGCGTTCTTTGCTAGCGGGAAGAACGCGCTCATGCTGCATGCGGACGTTTACCAGAAGCTCATCTACGACGGGACTTTCTCGGCGCGCGACGATTGGGATAATCTCTCTGGGATCCAGATTGATTTTGCCGCTGGCACGATCCCTACGGTGGAGGTTTGTGCGGAGGTCTGCGCACGCAATGATGAGTGCTTGCAGTATTCGTTCAACCACGCCGACGGTGTTTGTAAACATGCTTCTACTACCTTCGCGGGTGTTGCTACCAATGGCACGCAATCTGGCTGGATTACGTCTCGGGTGAACAAGCTTCTCAGGGCATTCCAGTCTTCATGCCATGAGGTTCAATATATCTTTGATTGATTTTTCTCTCGCTCTTCAGCAATTTTCCTTCCGCTTGGAATGTTCTTGTACATATATCAGCTTTCCCTTCTTTTCTCCTCTTCTTACTTGATGAGTGCATCCATTCTCACATCTGACTACAAGGTGATTCCATGCTTTCGAAGGAGTCATTGGCGAGGCGTTTTTCTATGGCGCTGTGTTGGCATCGTCTGCCGGGCAGATGAACTCACATTTCTGGTCGTTGGACCGCTCTCACTTTCGTTTCCCATTTACATTACACCTACTGATCATTTCTAGTGATACCAATCTTCCAATTAGACCAAATCAATATAAAACTTTTTCATATACAGGTGCGGGTGTGGAGATGTCTGTAATTTGGATGTAGCTTCGATTCACTGTATGGTGTCTGGCCTATACTACCAACCTCTATAGACGAGACAGGGCCGTTCAAAAGAAACAACAATCGTATTGGTTCGGAAATATGACCTAGCCAAGCTCGTGGAGGTCTCAAGAAACGGCCATCGGCCGGTGTTCACAATTGCATAGGGGCTCGCAAATAACAGAGGAAGAGGTAAAGCCCATCAATTCCTATAATATTCTTCTGAAGACCATTTCGGACGCCATTTCGAATGATTCGTAGCTAGGCTCCTTCGGCCGAGATAGCTTGAGTGGAATTTACTGAGAGATTAAGAGTGTATATGTATTCTCACCATGGCCAATGACCAAGACAAAGGGTGAAACAGATGACAAGTGAAAGATGGACATCCAATACCAAATTCAAATCGACACCATGTGTTGTATATTGTGAGCGTGATTATATCAACGACAGTATAAAACAAATTTTAGGGTTAGGACGAACCCAGCCTTGATTAATTTGGTCCATTTAATGTATTGGCGTCATTCTGCATAAAAGGGGTGACCTCGGGACTGCTTCTCGAAGTGTCATATCTTGTACCTGCAATATTGTATAGCTGTAAGACTGGTCACACAGACAAGCAATGACCGTGTAGATCAACTGCACGCCACTCAATTCGGCAAACTAGTATCCATTAACCCTCACTTGGCGTTTCTCCCGACTCGATAGTTCCTCAATTGAGGAAGATCGCCACGATCGCCGTCGTACTATGCCGATAAGTGGAGAAATATAAGGCAGATCGAACGCTGAACAATGCCTCGAGCACATATAAATGCAAGTTCCCCCAAGCCTACCCAAGAATCCCCTTCCGGGCTTCTGGGAGTCGACTGCGCAATGTCAGCCCGACAGATTGTCCTATGCTTCGATGGCACAGGAAACACCTTCCGTACAGATGGCACGGACACAAACGTCTTGAAAATCTGTCGGATGTTGGAAAAGTCCGACGAACAACGTAAGCTCTACCTTTGTTGACACCGAAATAGGTCTTCTAACCGCAAGATAGTATGTTACTACCAGCGTATGAGCGTATCCACCAGATAATCACAAGGATACTAACCCCAAGCAGCGGGAATCGGCACCGACATAACCCCGGGCTCCCTGGCCAGCACGACAATCCAAAAGAAGGGCAAACTGGGCAATAGCAAAGCGCTCAATCTTGCACTGGGTAGTTCCTTCGATCGGCATGTTCTGGGTGGGTACCGCTTCCTCATGCGGCACTACCAAGCAGGCGCCAAAGTGTATATTTTCGGCTTTTCACGTGGCGCATACACGGCACGGTTCTTGAATGAGATGCTCGATTATGTCGGGCTGCTTGGCCCGGATAATGAAGAAGTGGTGCCATTTATCTGGGATGCATTTGTGTCGTGGAAGCTTGGCCGAACGGATAACAACCGAGAAGAGAAGCGCAGGGCTTTCGTAACCATGAAATTCTGCCGGGAGACACTGTCGCGGCCTATGTCACGTGTGCAGTTCTTGGGCATGTTCGACGCAGTCAACAGTATTGCGGATTTTGAGGTTAATGTTGACGGGATGCCCTCAAGCAAGGTAGTTCGACATGCGGTTAGCATTGACGAACGACGAATCAAGTTCCGGCCGGTGTTGCTGCGGTCGTATAAAGACGAGTGGGTTCGCAAAACGCCCTTGCACGAAAAAAAGCATGCGAAGAAGACCTGGACCAATGATAACGAACACAATTCTGGACCTCCCGTTCTACCGGAAATCCCAAACGTCAGCCCACCAAGCAAAAATCAAGGGGTCAAAGTGGAAGATGGTGACGATGATGACATGCAGGACATCGAAGAAATGTGGTTCCCCGGCGGACACGCAGACATTGGCGGAGGATGGAGTCTCGGAGCTAAGGAGAAATGGCCATTAACGCATACGCCTCTCGTATGGATGGTACAAGAAGCGCGGCGGGCGGGCCTGCGGCTCGATTTGGACAAGATGAAAGAGTACGAGTGCGTTGAGGAACACCATGGTGATTCTGGATTGGAAGACACTTCGAACTTGGAGAGGGACATCTCAGGCTTAGGATTACCGGCAGACCACCAAGGTTACTTACGGGCACTTCACTTGGCCGGCACTGAAGGGCATATCCATGATCTCCTTGCCTATGGTAACGGTCTCCCGCTGATTTCTGTCCTCTCGTGGCGTCTGATGGAGTATCTTCCCATGCGACGGATGGAAGTGCAGCCTGGTGGAGCGATGAAGGCTGTCCGGTGGCCGCCGCCGCGTGGTCGGTCTCGCGATATCCCTGTTAATGCCCGAATTCATGTTTCTGCTATCCAGCGTATGAAGTCAGACCCGTCTTACCGTCCTGAAAATTTGCTTTCTGGAGGGCAGAAGGGGGATACGGGTGACCCTGTTGGCATCGAGAATTGGGTTGTCCACTCTGATGAAGGTGATCCAGTGCGGGAGAGGTATGTTCGTAGGTAATGTGAGTGATGATATTGGATCCTTTGTAGCTGTCACAATGTATCGTACTAATCCATGGATGGGTTCTCAATTTCATATAGTCTCATTTTCCTATAAAATAGAGCAAGTCGAGACCTGTAAGCACTGCATGCAATGTGTAGTGGAATTATCCAACTTCATATTATTGACCACAACAGGCACAATGGTCAGCTCAAGGTCTCCTGTCCAGATATGAATTTCAGGGTAACAGAAGGACTTTATTCGTACTATGTGCAGTACTGTTCTATATTCTAACAAGGTCTTGTCCGCAGTAAAACCCAGCTTTTAGCCTTCTATCATTCTTTTACTTGGGGTTGATATTTACACCTGCAACTATGAAGCCAAGCCTATTAAGAAAGAATGAAACAGAAACAGATACATGGATTCTATCATATACCTAGAAAATAATGCTCAAGTGCTATCACACATCCCCCACAAGCTGGTCCTTGATGAGGATAAGAAGACCTTGGTCACGTTGATTGGAGCGTCAACATGGCGAACTAAAAGGCCGTGGTAGATGGCGACAATATATCGATGAATTAAGCATCAATGAGATGAATTGAGATGCTTTGGTAGATGTGGGTAGATAGTTGTATCGCTGAGATGTGACCGGACCAGGTCAACAGAGGCAGCTGTTGGTTGTTTTCTTTTCTTTTCTTTTCTTTTCTTTTCTTTTCTTTTTTTTTTTTTTTNTTTTGGTGGTGTTTCAACTGCGCGAAGCCACTCTATCCAGTTTGGTGTGACAATGACCATGACCGTGACAGTTGGTAGAGAGATGTGTGGCTGTGTGGCTATGACACTGCAAGGATTGATGTGTAAATGTGGGAGCATTGGCCCATCAAGAAAGTTTGAAGGAAAAATCCAGGTTGCAAGTCTTGCTTGTCGCAGTTGATACAGAGATGTTTTGTGGATGCCAACTTGTGGGGGAATCTTTGAGCATAGAGTTGGAAGTGTGAAAGTGAAGTGGGAAATGGGGAATGGGAAGATATTGGGGCAATGGGTTGTCGAGATCGGTTCGTGCGCGACAGCTGGCGTAAAGCTGTCGGCCGGGTCGCTTTGCGAGGCCACGCCCGGTTGTTGATTTGCCCGCAGCAACTTGCAGTGGGTAGCATTTAAACTACCAGCCGGAGTGCTTCCACTGCAAGCCTGTCGACCAGAACGGTTTCTGGCTGCTGAATCTTTGTGAGGTGAGGTTAGGTGAGGTGAGGGAGGGGAAATGGGGAGGGGGTGGATAGGGGATAGGGCTATAAGGGTTCCTAAGAACGAGTCAGCAAGTTCATGTTTGTAGAATGGACGGAATGGATATCACAGGAGATAGTTATAGTGGAGTGTTGTCATGATGCAAAGCTGCCATATTTGTTGAAGGTTGTCAAGGCCATGATGGAACGACGTTACGGCGTATTGGAAGGTTGTTGTGACCGAAGGTTGTATTGAAGTCCATGATATATGGTTGTCACGATCCATATGATTTGTCATATGGATGGATGTTATGTTAGAAGGTCCAAGGTGGTCATGGTGGATGGCTGTCACGAAGTAAGATCATCATGGAGCCAAGCCATCGTGGAGGCAGGTATGGAGGTGTCAAAGACATAGAAGTCGAGGTCCGGACAAAAAGATGAAAGAAGAGATGTGGAGGAAGAAAGAGAGAGAGAGAGAGAGAGAGAGAGAGAGAGAGAGAGAGAAAGGAACTGGGGTCGGCGACGAGCGACCCTTCCTAATTCGGAAGGACCCCCCGGGGGCTGGGTCGTGCCTTCCTCTGTCTGGGGGAGTCACCTGACACTCTTTATACGTAGGGACTACAATTCATCAGATTGTCTGGAGGCATACAGCTATATAATACCGAAGATGAAGCTATTCATGAATTCCACATAGATCTACGTACCAATATAGAATATAGACAGGCTTCGATTGAAACAGTAGACTTAGCTGCTACTTGACACCTCATATTCTTACACGGGCATGTTAAGAACACCATCATAAGAGCAGCTCAGATGAACGCCACTTTCCGGATTGTCCACACAAGACCACTGCGTACCGGACCTCAGCAAGACCTGACCGTTCTCAGCAATCGGGCCTGAGACTCTCTCAAGTCCAAGTGTAAAACGGTTAAAGTCCACGGCACCTTCGGGGAAGCGGATGTAGTATTGACTGTTGTTACACCGGGCACTTTCCTTGGGCGAAGATCCGTATGACCTGACATCAAACCGTATTTGTTAGCGTCTGCCATTGTCAAGGGATCCTGTTCAACAAATGAGCTCACCATATTAGGTTGCAGTCCGTAGGGGTGTCGTCGGGGTAGTTTGGATCAGTCACGACGAAATGCATGGTAGCGGAGGAGCCAGCGCTAGCTCTGGCCCAGAAATCACTGATCTGGATAGAGCTGTCTCGTTCGACGATGGGGACGGCGAGGGCTGCACTGTCTAATATACTCTGAGATTTGGATATTGACGAAAGATTCCCAGCGGGAGAACGTATTTCTTATATCTTTCCAAGATCACACATATATCTCCACATTCATCCATAGATGGCCTAAAGTATACCAATCTGACTGAAACACTGCAGCATACATAAAGCCCAGTCAAGTCCCTGGTTGGCCAAGTTGTAGACCGCCACCGTCAATACTTGCGGCTGAGCAAGACAAATAAAACACGATGCAGCCTCAATATGAATGGAAAGTCTCAATTGGATGTATCCTATGTGGATGATCTATAATAAGAGTAAGGCCCCCAGGTCACTTGGGGACTATAATAATCATGTCAGGTGACTTGGTGGGGTGTTTAGGCGACTTGTCAGACATAGCGGGGAACAATACCCATGCGGGGGCGTGAACTGCTGACAAGAAAGTCCAAATGGCGCGAATCCCAGATCTCATTCGAGATTTCAAGCTAGAGACATATTTTCTTCCGGACTGTACAGTGGAGACAGTCCACAGGTTCCAGGAGTCAGACTCAGCTTCTGGACAGCGTCTTGTGACCAGACTGGAGCATTGGCGGCGGCAAAGAAGGGTCGGAAATGGTGGATTTGGTAGCGTCTGGCTGGAGAAGTGCATTCAAGGTGGACGACCGGGGGACATACAAGATGGTGCAGTCCGAGCAGTCAAGCAGATTGACAAGGATACGCGATTCGGATCGATCGACTACAATCGTGAATTGGAGGCAATTGCTAAGTTCTCGCATTCTCGCGTCAGTCTTTACAGGAGGATTGAATAGATGAAGATGTACTGATAAAAGTAGTATGAGAGATGCTTTGTCAAGTCATTCGGATGGTACGAAGGACCCGGTCAGCTCTTCATAGCAATGGAATATCTCGAAATCGGCGACCTTTTTGCATATCTATATCAAAAACCGCTACCACCACTGCCAGAGGCTGAGGCGAAGGAAATTGCATACCAGATCATCGACGGCCTGTGTATGATGCATGAAAATGGATTTGCTCACCGAGACTTAAAACCAAATGTGGGTTTACTTTTCGAGTGCTGACAAGACAGAATTCACTAACGCGAATGTATAGAATATCCTTATTAAATCACACCCTCCAGACAAGTGGTGGATCAAGCTCGCGGACTTCGGTATCACCAAACGTATCGAAGAAAGCCATGGACAGTCCACGACGCTAAAGGGTACTCCAAGATACTTTGCCCCCGAAATTTGGGGTTTTGCTGAGCGAGGGAGTGCATATGCCATTGATATCTGGGCTGTCGGAGAGATCGTATTTGAGATACTTACCAAGAAACCTGCGTTTGCGACTCCCGGATTGCTTGCAGGTTACAAGGCCAAACAGGACTTCCCAGTGACCATGCTTACTGATGCTGGTGTCAGTCAACCAGGCGTCGACTTCGTGCTTTCACTCATGTGTCTTAGACCTAATGATCGAATGACGGCTACATCTGCCATTTCACACGCGTGGATCCAATCGCCAATGCTCCAACCTCTTGGGTCTATGAGAACTATTAAAGGCGAGCCACAAGTCCCTTCTCCAGCTACGATCATGACTGAAGTGTCTGCATCATGGACTACGAGAACTTATTCAGAAGCACCTGAGGATGTCTCCCATGACATGCCTAGTTCAACTACCACAGTGGAACTGGTAAACGCTGCCCAAGATAAGACCATTGTGCCGCAGGAAAAGAGAAAGATACATTCTCCCCTAGGGACTAGAGTACCAGTCATTATGCAAGGTCAAGGTCAAGTCGAGACCCTTGAGTTCCGCCCTGCAGAATTCCGAAGCCAGCATCTGACTGGTGACTCGTTCTACCGCCAGAAAAGGTACAAAGAGGCAGAAACCATGTTTCGACAAGCTCTTCAGGGACGAGAGAAGACGCTAGGCCCCGATCATGAAGACACATTCTACTCTGCACACTCGCTTGGCCTCTCGCTCTATCGTCAGAAATGTTATGAAGAGGCAGAAACCGTATTCCGACAGGCTCTCCAGGGGCGAGATAGGGTGCTAGGCCATAGTCATGAAGAAACACTCAGCTCTACACATTGGCTTGGTCTCTCGCTCTATCATCAAAAACGGTATAAAGAGGCAGAAATCGAGTTCCGACGAGCTCTCCAGGGGCGAGAGGAGACGCTAGGTTACAATCACAAAGACACACTCTACTCTGCAAACCAGCTTGCTATGTCGCTTTATGATCAGGATAAATATAAAGAGGCAGAAACCATGTCCCGACGAGCTCTTGAGGGCCGAGAGAAGTTGCTAGGCCATGATCATGAAGAAACGCTCAACTCTACGCACAGGCTTGGTCTCTCGCTCTATTACCAAAAACGGTATAAAGTGGCAGCACCAATGTTTCGACGGGCCCTTCTGGGGAGAGAGAAGACATTAGGCTATTATCATAGACATACGCTCTACTCTGCGTACTGGCTTGGTCTCTCGCTCTACTACCAAAAACGGTATAAAGAGGCCGAAACCATGCTCCGACGAACTCTACAGGGACGAGAGAAGACACTAGGTCATGATCATAAAGAAACAGTCAATGCCAGAGAGTGCATGGATAAGGCCCATACGCGAGCCCTTGGTCTATAATAATCTTACATAGCCTTGGAGGAAGGTGTAGAGTTATGCGTGAGGAAGGCTGGTTGCCGTGGATGATGGAGGGATGAAGTGGGAGGTGGGGTTTGAAGGGAGGGCATAGAGATGTTTATGGAATTGGGTTTAGAAGCGTCTGCTTCGAAACAAAATTGAAATATAATATGATTCACATGTGCAAGAAAACAACGCACATCCAACAAGAGTGTATATACTATGTATGTAGGTGGTCGCACCGGTTTCGGGACGTACTGATATAATTATATGTGGTCCTCCAAGGTACCTCTACGTAATAGTTTCCATAGTTGTAGGCTTCTTCGCAGATTCTCACGATGATAGTCAGGATTCTGGCCCAAGTAAGTAACCTACACGAAGAAATAACTCTGTTGGGATTCAAGGAAAACCTAAATTGAAAAAGCAAATACACCACAACAGTTCACAGTTTCTATTTCCAGTCTTTTGATAACCTCGCTTTTAAGGTCTCCTAATCAATCTCTTGGCGACGATCATTGCTCTGTACAGGGATAGTCTTGAAACCCAAACGAAATACTCCGTAGGTTGTAGGTTCAGATGACATGGACATGGACATGGTGAATATGAATTCGATTCCATCAGCTTGTTGCTCAGAATTCCGTTCATATTCATGAAAAAGTAGGGTAGTCGGGAAAAGTGATTTGATATCAAACCCATATTGAATCCGTCAAGGCTTCTATACTTCCTAGGAACATCAGAAAAACCAGGCAAGGTACACCAATGATTCAAGCAAAACCAAGCAAAAAGCAATGGCCATAACAGAGACTTCACGATCTTCGATGAGCATATTCAAAGATTTACTCCGAAGCGCACGAACCGCCCTCGCCTGGAAGATCCACTCACGCCAAGTCCAAATTCCAAAACACACTGCAGATCTCTCCTGCTTTGTGCGTCTGTCTTGGCTGCATCGTCACGGAACGGCCGAATGAATTGGCACATTAGTACTCCGTATTGAAAAGAGGAAATCGGATATCATTGAACGTGCAAAATCTGATTTATATGGACAGATGGCATGATTTCCGACGTGAGCACATCGGCACATCAGTGAATTGCCGACGAGCGCACCGTCCTTCAAGGCCAAGACCAAGACCAAAACTTTGATTACCTCCGATATTCGCGCAATTTCCGAGGGCAACAGGTCCTTTCGCCGATCCAGAGGGGTTTCATCTGGGACTAATGCCACCTGGCATGCAACAGAAACGTATACCAACACCTTGCAAATGCAATTGCAGATGGAAACCTCCAATCTCAAAGAGAGAAAGTTGAGACCATCCGATATTCGATATTCCTAAGGTTCAACGACTCCGACCACGCGAGGTCTGAACGAAACCTTGGAACCTTCGACGCTAAAGAACCTTGGGAAATCCGATTTTTGCTGATTGGCTGCAGATTGAATGCGGATTTTTATCAGATGATCTGATAGGAGTTGAAGTGATTGATTAATTTTATTTAATCTTCGGTTTTTCCCTATATAATACTTCCTCCCACCTGGGACCCTTTCTAACATTTTTACTCAACTGTGTTTCCCAATTGTCTCTCTCCTACTACCTAGGTATAATGGAAAAGACAAACGTGTCCGATCAGGTCACGCCGGCCACTACCAGCCGCGATGCTGAGAAAATGGAGGGATTCGACGTTCGCCAGGGCGTGGATAACCCATCTGATGAGGCGAGCATGTCCGATCGGGACTCGCATGACTTCCAAGGTGGTGTGCAGCGAGTGCGAGCCATTACATCGACATGGTCAACCAAGACGCTCGTTCTGATGTTCATTCTGTAAGTCTCTGGATCTCGATTGGCAACTCTCTTCGCCCCAGGGGAACAGAGTAAAACTGACATGCCACAAATGCAGGCTCTATCTCGTGTCCTTCGTTGACGCACTCCTGAGCACAGTCGAAACCTCACTAAACCCCTACATTACCTCCTCATTCGGCAAGCACGGCCTCTTGACGGTCGTCAGCGTCCTCTCAACCATCCTGGGCGGCTCATCGAAGCTAACACTAGCCAAAATCATCGATGTCTGGGGCCGTGTGGAGGGATTCCTGATTATGCTTGTTCTTGTCGCGATCGGTCTGATCATGAAAGCCACTTGCAAAAATATAGAGATGTACACTGCAGCACACACTTTATACTGGGTGGGCCACATCGGTCTGACCTACGTCGTGGACATCATGCTGGCAGATATGACCTCCCTCAGGAACAGAATGATCATGCTGGGCCTGAATGGTACACCCGGTATCGCTAGTACCTTCGCAGGCCCGAAAATTGCCGCACTCTTCTACGCCAACCTCGACTTCCATTGGGCATTCGGTGCGTTTGCTATTATGCAGGTTGGAGTTTGTATCCCCGTCGCTGCGGTGATGCTGTTTATGCAACGTCGGGCGGAGAAGAGCGGTGCTCTTGAGAAGACTTACTCTGGACGTAACTGGTGGCAGTCGATCACTCACTATCTCATCGAGTTCGATGGTTCGTATTTCCTCATATACGTCTTCTTGCATTTGACATGTGACTAACACGAGGTGTGATTTTACCTAGTTGTCGGAATCATCTTGGTCACTGCCGTATTCACCCTAATCCTGCTCCCATTTAGCATCGCCCCCTACGGACCCAAGGGATGGGCGACCGGATACATCATCGCGATGGAAGTCCTCGGCGTCGCATGCATTCCCGCATTCTACGTCTGGGAGCGATACGCACCGGTGCAATTCCTTCCCTGGAAGTATCTGAAACAGCCAACAATGATCGGCTCATGCATGCTGTACGGTGTGATGTTCATCTCCGTCTTGTGAGTACCAGTCTCTTCCAGCCGTTACCATCAAAGGTAGCAAAAGCTAACATGCGCAATCCAGTGCTTGGAACAGCTATTTCAGCTCGTACCTGCAAGTCGTAAACAGACTCGACATCACGTCAGCCAACTACGTGCTCAACGCTTTCTCCTTGACCTCTTACATCTTCAGCCCTATCTTTGGCCTGTAAGCACATCCTGCACCTCCCTCCTTCCTCCTATCCAAAATCTAACAAACCTTTCCCCCGCCAGAGTAATCAGATGGACCGGTGACTTCAGATGGACCGCCATGGCTGGCATCCCAATCTTCCTTCTCGGAACAGCTCTTCTGATCCCGTTCCGTTCGCCAGACACCCACGTGGGCCTGCTAACAATGGTCCAAATTCTCGTGGGTCTCGGCAGCTGCATGTTCACTGTGTGTGGACAGATCGCTGTGATGGCGATCGTAACGCACCAGGAGGTCGCCGTTGTGATAGCGATCTGGGGATTGTTCGGGTCGATTGGAGCCGCCGTGGGATCTGCTATTGCTGGTGGTATGTGGAATAATATGTTCCTAAAGGAGCTAACTGAACGGCTGCCGCTGGAGAGTAAGCATCTTGCGGTCACTATCTATTCCAGTATCGTGACGCAGATGAAGTACGCCGATGGCACCCCGGAGCGGGAAGCTATCGTTGGAGCTTACGCCGATATCCAGAGGAAGATGGTGATTGTTGGTGTTTGTTTCGTGCCGCTGTGCATTGTGTGCACTTGGTTCTGGAGGAACGTTAATGTTAAGAAGTTGCAGAAGGAGCAGACGACTGGAAATATTTGGTAGAGAACGTGGGTTGTGGGGGGATAAATTTTGGATCTTTTGGATAGAGATAGAATGGCGATACGTCAATGAGTTATATATAGAAAATTTCTGCTTTACGAAGTTGAGTCTTTTGATATTTTCGATGAAATCTCTCGTTTGTAGTGTGGCTTCAGCTACTATACTTGTATAGATGCGCTGGAATTCGAATCCTCCTATAGCGTGGGTATATATACATAGTTTGATAGGCATTCGGTCTCTCATGAGGCGAAACGAAACTCTTCTCCCTGCATCGAGGGGGTGACATTTGGAGTATGAGCCGCCGAGACGAATCTCACAGGTAATTTGACACTAACTAAGCATTGGACTTAGATTGTGAGGGTGGCTATTATGTGGCCAAACAGACCACCGTGTCCCATTAGACAAAGACTGTGCCTGAAAGTACAGGAAAGGCTATCGACAGCCCAGAAGGTCAATGGGATACCCCGAATGGGTGATGACCTTTCAAGGATGATGGGTAGAACAAAAGTAACATGGTCTTCAAAAGCTAGCTGGCGAGACCATACCGAGATCTCTCAGCCGCCCATAGACTCCTCGGGGACCTCCTGGAAAGTCTCCGGGAAGAACCCAGGCGGCGGCCATATATCTGCTATAGAAGGCGGATGAACCAGTGGCTGTGATGCGCCCAAACGATCCGGGTCATGACAGAAAGCCTGGAATGTACTATCGTCCAAGAAGCCGAAATCCTTCAGACCGGCCTCGCGGTTCGTGGACCATTCAGTTGTATCCAGGTATGCGAGGTCTTTGAAGATGGCATCAATGTCACCGACGGAAGTGATGTTTCCAGATATCATTGGGTTTGAAGCTGCCGAGTCGGGAGTTTGAGGTTGTGGTTGCTGATGTTGTGCGCTGGCTGCGGCATACACGGAATCTGCTCTGCTGCGCGGAGTGACCTTGTCTAGTAGGACAGACCGTCCTTCCCTTGGGTGGTGTGGTGATACCTCCATCATACCTAAATCCGTGTTTTCCATTACTGTGTCTTTTGGGGTCAAAGATTGCCCATCGACTGGCATACTGATGCCAAGGATGGAAGAAGTGTAATCTCCTTCGCCGTTTTGGGGTAGGCTGCGAGCTCCGCCTGGGTATTGCATGGAGTCGGCCATGGGTGCACCGGGAAATGGACGGCCGACTGCCCCCGGAAAAGTGGATAGCCCCCCAACAACATCTTTGGAGTGCTGCCACCTCTCCATGACGGAAACTAAAGATCCATAGGCTGGCCATGCAGAAATGAAAGCTGCAGTTTTGTGTCGGAACTCGTCTGTCCACCTGGCAAAGGGGAAGGTGTCCGATGAGTCGGCGGTAGTTCGAAGTCTGAACGCTTGCTCCGCAATTGTGCGAAGACTTAGCTCGAAAAGCGGTGGAAAATCGCACATGGAGAAGTTCTCCAAGTGTTGAGTGAGCATAGAGAGCCCTCGGTAAAGGAGCTTCTTGGCCCCCTCTGTGGCTGGGCGCTGTGAACGGTGCAACCCCTGCTCACCCGAGATCAATTGCAGATAGAGCCAAAGCAGGGTAGCCACATAGGTCAGCCCGAGGTAACTCTGATGGGGAAGCAAGGCTGAATGCCGTTCTGGATAGATGCTTTCCGGTCCAATCAGGCGGCATCCCAGAGGTAGGCAGTCGTCCCACTGCTTAAGCTCCATGACCAATTGCTGCGCAAAGGTGGCCATATTATACCCCGAAGACACATGACGAGAGATCTTGTTGAGAACACTCGCCAACTCAACCAAGCGGTTGAAGCAGCTCAGGGCCAAGAGTGGTCCTCGGCGTGGTGGGTTCTTGCTGCCCTGTGGAGCACCTGTGGGTGGTAAAACGTCCACCCAGGAGTTCCACTCCTCCAATCCGTCCTCTTCCAAAAGGCCCACCGCAGTAATGTCGCTTGGAGGCATGGCTGGGCTCCGTGAAAGACGGAAAGAGAGCAATGAATCAACTACGAAGCATCCTAAGAAGACCGCTTTGCCTTGTCTGAGTTCATCAGGCCGACGACTGTCGGACACACTTCCAAGACCCATGGCAATCGCCATGCGCACTGCCTGGCCGCTCAACAACCAAGCCGCGGTCCAATCTTCAAGACCCATGTTCACCAAGGTCAGCAGCAGCAATGCCTGGATATGGCCAGGTTCATAACGCTCTTTCTCCGTGGGAATGAGATTCCGCGAGACGGCATAGTATTCCTTTGCCAGGGCGACCGTTCCAGCGGGACCTGCCCGTGAATGCGTTCGCGACTGAGTAATGGTATAACTCAAGATTGCCCACAGGGCGGCATGATCGCCGGACCCAGGTGAGGCCGTGGCAATAGAGAGGGGTGCGTTGGCGTAAAGGTAGGAAGCGCGAAGAATGTTATGCTTGGCCACCACGGGAAACCATGAATGCGTGACTGCAAAGTATATATCGAGCAGCTGCGAAGTCTGAGGTGGCAACTGCAGGGTATGTGGACTGGCAGCGATCTCCCGGCCATCTGACTCTTTCGACAATCGAGCCCGCTTAACACCCGGCGATGCGACAAAAGGCTCAACCACACGCGGAGCACCCGGATCGAGCGGGGTGGAAGTGCGAGCTACTCGGAACCCCCATTGACCATCGGACCCATCATCTTGCGGGTTACGCGATCGCTTCCCGGTCGCCAGGCCTGGCGTATCTGAAGTAGAGAGCATTTTCTCCAGCGCGCCGAAGAGCCGACTCGTTTTCCAAGACTCGTGTAGACTCTCGGAGGCACTATCGTCCGACCACACGGACATCAGCTTCTCGCGACGACCGCTGGACTCGGCGGTGTTTCCTAGCATGGCCAACATGGTGTCCTCGAAGCCGTCGATGTTGCAGATCGACAGCGCCCACAGCTTTTCCAAACCACGGACGTAGCCCTCGGGGAGACCGCGTTTCTTCGCATGGGGGTCGTAGGAGCAGGACTGGCCCGATGCCTGACAGGCGGAACAAGTGGGACGAATGCCATCGCATTTATCCTAAGATCGGCGAGATATTAGATTGGGCAATGAGATGAACGAGGAAAGAACATGGCCGGGCGCGACTCACTTTCTTACTGCGACAGCGATCGCAAGCTCGGGAGACCCTCTTGCGCCGAGGGGCCTTATCCGATCCCTCATCCATGGAGAGGGGTTATTAGCGCGGGCAATACGCCATGTAGAGGAAATAAGGGGACCAGCAGTTCTCTCTCAAATTCCGAATGTACTCGTGGAATTAAGAAAGTCATGCAAGGTCGGGTATAAGAAACAGGCCGAGACTCGGAACAGTCGAAGAGTAAGACCAGAAATAGAAAAGTGGAGGACCGGACTCTGTCCCATTACCATGTCGCCTCCACGGCAGAGGTTACAGGCCGAGGAAGGGTCTCGGGCGTGAAGTTCGGGATGTGAAGGCACTCGGAATTATCGGGGGGGATCTCCACGTCCCCACAAAGTCTCCCACTTGAACATTTAGTGTATCATAGTAGATTTATATATTCATATGTTCTTGTATATGAACGAGATCATTTCTATAGCAATTCTATAATTAGATATGTCTCTTTTACCCTAATATTTAATGAGCAACTAACTATATAACTATGATCAGGCAAGGCATCAAGGCATTCCCGCCGTATACCCGAATCCCGACGACGCTTAACCCGGTTGGGACTCTATATAACAACTGTCGAACTGCCTACAAGACTGGGAGTATAGAATTAGGTCAAGCCTACATATAAACCATCCTGTCTCTATTGCTTCTAATATAAAGATATTTCGGAGACTACCCCCATAGCCAGGATCTATGCAACCCTCCGTACAGATCCGAGGGACATGGATGCCCCAGAAGTGCATATATAAAACCCTTCCCCTTCTTCCCTTGGGGTAAATACTCGGATATTCAGATTCATCAGTCATTCATCCGACTCTATCTTCCAATTCAGACCCTTGTTGAGACATTGCCACAATGCATTTCCTCACAGCTGTATAATCCTCCCTGATTACCCCAGGTCCGACTCCAATATATAGTAATCCCAAGCAGAAAGACATCTAACCGTTAACTCTTATTGGACTCGAAAACAAATATCTAACCGTACGCACGCTGTCTGTCCAAGCATATCTCGGGAATCAATCGTGTTTTTCCGACCCAGGACCATAATTCATCCCATTGGGTGCCCAGTGGGCATCCGCATAAGGCGCAGTACCTGGGCCTGCATACAGCCCTGTATTGGGGTCCGCATAAGGCGGCCCATGCGGGGCCGCGTTGGTCCCAGACATCATAGGCGGTTGGGCGGAGTACCCAGGAAGATGGCCAGGGGTAAAGTCACTAGGAGTCGGCCCCGTCGGCGCCTGGACTCCAGTAGGCACTCGATCGAACTGTGTGTCTCCCTGTGCCGAGTGCACCGTGTGCGTCAACATTCTCGCGCCCGGATCGTTTGTCCGAACTTGCCCCGACATGATATCCTTGACAGGCACCTTTCGGCCATAGAATCGCTCGTTCTCGTCGTTACGCTCGATAATGATGCTTCCGTCGACTTGCATACCGGCATAGAATCCCCGGCTCTTGACGTAGGTCCAAATCGGAGCCCGACGCTTATGCACCTCTGACTCCAGCACACCTCCGATTCCAATCGGTCCAGCGGCGACGGTGACTTCACTGCCTAGGGTCACACGCACGTTGTAGAAGGCCTCCAGTGCTTCGTAGGTGTTGATCACCATAACGCAGTCGTAGATATCCGCACCAACAAGGAACCCAACGCCCGCAGTATGCATCAGGATCCCAGACGGGGCACTCCACTCCCCCGTCTCAGGCATGCGTGCAATAAGCACTCCACTCCCAGAAGCACCACTAACCCACAGCCCCGTCCGCATCGCCGTAAAGATAACCAACCCCTTCGCGTCGCGGATGACCTCCTTTGGGATCTTCTTCAACACCTTCTGCTTCCCGCGGGGTCTATCGACCTGGTTCTCTGTTCCGTTCCCAGGCGGAAGCGCCACTGGCGGCGAGTCCTCGACATAGACACCGTCTTTGCAGAAGCTGCGGAGGATGCGGGCGACTTTCTCGCTTTCCTTGTCGAGTGTCATGGGCCAGAAGGCCTCGGAGCCAAGTTTGTTGCTGAGGCGGTTGACGGGGGCACCGAGTTTGTCGAGGGCATCCCAGCCTTTGTCGAAGCCTTTTTTGCCGTAGGTTCTTGTTTTGCTCCAAATGCTTTGGTTTGGATGGGACATTTTCTGTATCTGTAGCAAAGGGTACTCTGGCTTGGAGGATGCACTCGAAACACAAACTACCTAGATATAAGCCGCCCCTATGAAAATAAGACCTAGGTCGTGCATAGTATGAGCTATCGCATTATTAATGGCTCTCGGCCTGTTGGGCAGTCCCTCGATTTCGCTGACAACGGCTTCGATGTCCAGGTGCTATAAATAGCATAAACTTCGTATTCGTGTTCATCGATGTGTTGTACATTCCACAAAATCTGGGTATGCATAACACAATAGTATTCCCAAAGACGCAGTCCATAGCCTTAGTCGACTTCCTCTACTTTCTCGCTGAATTGCCTCTAGGATACTCCATCATGAGAAATAAGCGTCAGGTCTTTCTTTCGCTGCATCATTGCAATTCTCTCTCTCTCGGTGGAAACAGGCAGCGATTTGGCTATGCGGCCTACCATGGGGGATTTTTATTTCTCCTAAAAGTCCCAGTAGGCCAGATTGCTATGCTTTTGAAGTCATCAATGGAGTTGTCCTCGATCCGGTGCATCGAGTCAATCTTAACGAGGAGGGCAATTGGCACTTTCTAGAGAAAGTAAACGATCCAGACCAGGACAGTCTACTTGAAAGGGTCATGATTGGAAAGGTTCCTCATGAGGTTACCTATGCGCAGATCCGCGACCTTCTTGAATCGATTCCACTTTCGTAAAAGGATGCTCTACCAGAGCAAAACTGCGTCACTTGGACGAGAGCTGCAATTCGTAAGCTTCGGGAGAACGGTCTTGCAGAGCAATTCGATCTCGATCGGTTTATGGACGAGTCGCTCGCATTCGCGGATCAACGCTTGCACACCGGATCTACACCCACTAGCATCAATTGCACTACTCGGCCTATGTGATTGGCGAGAGGCGTTAGATTTGAAGTAGAATAACCAGTTGGATTGCAGTTTTATAGACGAGGACTTGCTTGATTTCGCCATAAAGGCTACTCATCCTGAGCACCACGTAAAGGTGCAAGTCTTGTCCAGGTGTTGCACACAGGACCCATGCAACAGGGTAGGGAAAGGGGAAGGGAAAGGGGAGGAGGATGGGCTTCGGACTATATGGAATCTTGAAGATATTGAACAAACCTTCATAGATCTCATACTTGTATACTACACTAATAGGCAAGTAGATATCCTATAGCTCCTTATTAAAATGACTAAATCCAGCTTTCACTTGGTTCCATCTACCTCTCTTCGCTATTCTCTCTTCTATAATCCTAGCGGGTCCTAGGTGTAGGTCTGTAATTGGCAATTTGGAAGAGCAGCGAGAGAGAGGGAACTATCGAGTTGGAATAGACTGGGCGAGGGGATTATTCAATCATTTCATGCAATTTCATGCAGTTTGAAGACTTCAATGTTGGTGAAAAAGCACCATAAACCAACATCTACAATGTAGATGTCCATAAAAACAGTCAATAGAATCTCAGGTTGATCTTTTCAGACCAGTTTCCGGTATAGAAGTGATCAAGAAATATATACAATATAATTGACACGAGAGGATGTGCAGTCAACTCCATTGCCGAGTTGCATAGATCTGGTGGAAAAGCCTTTTGCCGGGGACAATCCGGCAACCTCCCAGTTCCTCATTCCGAACATTTACCAACTTGGAATATCTGGGGTATCAAAGGTTGTGAGATTATTATACTGACATCCTTAAATTCCAGACTACATTATCCTATCTATTATTCACAGCAGTCCCAGCAGTCCTGCTTATCCCTTCTCAACCTCCTCAACATCTCCCCGCATTCCACCTCTGCGATTCTATGCCTTGAGCGCATCTGATCATGGCGCTCGTTCACTCAACATAGACCAATTGATTCATCACCTCTCACCATGCTCGATCCTAAACCCTCTATTCCTCCCACGGCCGACGCCAAGTCCGACATCCCCGCATGTGCCACCAAGGAACCTTCCTCTCCCATGCTCCGCCCCGAGGCTGCCCCTCGTACATTTGCTCCCAATGCATCCCTCGTTCTGATCGGCATCCGCGGATGCGGCAAGCGCTCCCTGGGCTTTGTCGCCGCGACCGCGTTGAAGCGACGCTTCATTACCGAAGACCACTACTTCCGGGAGGTCACGGGCATCACGCGACAGGAATACCTCAGGCAGTATGGCAGCCAGGAGTTCCAGCGCCGCGACATTGAAGTCCTAAAGATGATGCTGGATAACCACCGCACGGGATGTGTCGTGGAGTGCGGGCTGGCCAGCCTGACGCGACCTGTGCAGGATCATCTGCGTCGCTATGCCCGGTCCAACCCAGTGGTTCATCTGCTGCGCGATATCGATCGCATTCAGCAATTGCTCGGTCTAGAGGACCAGGCGGTGCGGTTGTTCCGGGAGGGGGACCCGATGCATCGGATGTGTTCGAATTTCGAATTCTATAACCTTGAAGATCGGACGCGTATGTCGGACGATGGGAGCCCAGATCGCCGGTCTGCGGATTATTCCTTCAAGTTGCAAGAGGTCAAAGAGGATTTTACACGGTTTGTGCAGTTTATTACTGGACTCGATGTGAATTATTCGAGCTATGACTCGCCGTTCGTTCTCTTAGAGACGCCGCCAGAACTGCGCTCTTTTACCCATGCTATCTTCGTGCGGTCTTCAGATCTGATCGCCGACAATGTCAACCTGACTGAGCTTGAGTCTGGTGGAGATGCCATCGAGCTGTGCGTTGATCGCTGGAGCCCAGACATGGCAGCCACCATCAGCAAACAGGTCTCTGTCCTGCGTCGAAATGCGCGGACGCCTGTGATTCTCTCTGTTGACGTCTCCTGTATCGGCACCGGCACCCCGGAACCGGCCACCTCTTCTTCTCGGCCTTACTTTGATATTCTCGAGCACGGTTTGCGCCTGGGTGTGGAATATCTTGTTGTGGATCTGACTCAAGACCGATCCCGGCTGGTTGGGACCATCAGAAGTCGTGGGAATACCAAAATCATTGGGCAGCAGGTCTTTGAGCCATCTTCCCCCACTACATGGGACAGTGCGGGTTGCATAGCCGTCTACGATGAAGCTGAAAAGCTCGGCTGTCAGCTCGTGCGCCTCCTCCGAGTCGCAACAAAGCGCGAGGAGAATGCCTCTGTGATCGAGTTCTCCAATAAAATCCGATCCCTCCCGGGAGATCACCCACCACTCATCGCCTACAACATCGGTGCCCTGGGCCGTACCTCACAAGTGTTCAACTCGATCCTCACTGCAGTAACACATCCAGCGATCACCCAATCCGCAGAGCATAAGCACGACCCGCAAATAACCTCTCGTGACGCCGTCCGAGCGCTCTTCCAAAGTTACGTGCTCGACCCACTCAAGTTCTACATCTACGGAGAGAACGTCGCCTACAGTCTATCCCCGGCAATGCACAATGCCGCACACCAACACTGCGGCATGGGCCACACCTACAGCATCCCAGAGTCACCCTCTCTCGCAGTCTTAGACCGACTGGGCCGGGATCCGCACTTTGGAGGATCCAGTGTCGTGCAGCCATGGCGTGTACAGGTATATCAAAAGCTCGCCTCGAAAAGCCGACATGCCGAAGCCATCGGGGCAATCAACACAATTATGCCGCTCCGCGGGCATGAAGACGGAACGATGTTCCCACTCCAAGAACAAGCCAGCCGACGCAACCAGGCTGGGCGTGTGCTGGGGTGGTACGGCGAGAACACCGACTGGGTCGGGATAATGACGTGCATCAGGCGACATCTCTCGCCGCGCAACGCAATCAGCGCAAAAACAACAGGCCTCGTCATTGGCGCGGGCGGCATGGCGCGGGCCGCCATCTACGCCATGCTCCGACTTGGATGTCGGAAGATCTTCATCTATAACCGCACGCAGTCGCATGCCGAGGAAGTCGCGCGCCACTTCAACTCCTGGGCGTCGTCGCAGGTGGACTCGACTGAGGTGGTTTGTGTCTTGCAGTCGCTTCAGGAAGACTGGCCTGCGGGCGTTGCTCAGCCTAGTCTCATTGCCTCTTGTGTGCCGGCTGATCCAGACCGAGATGAACCACCGGCGAACTTTGAGATGCCGGTGCAGTGGCTTGGGAGTCCTACAGGGGGTGTGATACTCGAGGTGAGCTTTCCCCCCTCCCCTGACATCTGTGTATGTCTTGTCACACGTACTAATCGAATATAGTTGGCCTATAAACCCCTCGATACACCACTGCTACGACAAATGCGCCGAGTCCGGAGCGAGACTGGACGACCTTGGGTCTTGTCTGACGGATTGGAGAATGTTACTGAACAGGGTATTGCTCAGTTTGAGTTGATGACAGGCCGCAAAGCACCTCGGCGGCTTATGACCTATGAGGTGTTACGCAATTATGTAGGTGACAGTGGGCGTTTTGACGAGAAGACTATTCAGGCTCGTCTAGATGGTGTTGGGTCTCCGATGACTGGAAAGGAGTAGAGGGTTGGCATGATCTTTTCCTGACTTTTTTTTTGTCAGTCATGTACATATATAAAACAATCTCAAACAGTTCATATCACGGACTAGTATAATCTCAATCGAACGTGCGCTGATAACACTCTCCTATCGGCACACCGCCCGGGCTTTCTTTTGTTTGGGTCTCCTTGTCAGCTTCACTTCACTCGACTTCCCCTAAAGTTTCTTGTTCTCATAGCCATCTATAATATATTCATATTGGCTTGAAAACGGCATACCACCACCAATGCCAGGGTTTCCGCCCGAGCAGCCTGACTCGATAACGGCAACATGGAAGAAACGCAAGTGGGACCATGAGGAGTCTAGGACTCTAGCACGTCCGTAAGTCTGACGATGTTTCTCTCAGTGGGGTGACAGATAGACTAATACGATACTAGAACAACATATGTCCCATCCTACCGAGTCGATCGGCCCGAGTACGATGGTAGCTGCTCATTGCCTCTATCACGACACCCAGACGGAACAGACATCTCCTTCCGACCACGCTGCCTCCCTCGCAAGCGCCGACATATTCAAGGCCCTTACCTTACACTGCCATCCCATCAACTCCAACATCAACAATCCCCAACCCACCTATCCCCAAACGTCTACGGCACCCCAAACCAAGACCCATACTCACCCCCGGTCTCCCCGAAAACCCTTGTCCCCTTGCACTACCCAACCCAGCAATCCGCTTCCCCTTCTGCCCTCCGGCCTTGTCACATCTGCCACCGCCGTCCAACAACCCGCCAAGTCCTCGACGCCTACGCAGATTGTGATCTCTGCCACGAGCGAGCATGCTTCATCTGTCTCCGACAATGCGATAGCACGTCCTGCGGCGGGTCGTTCGGTCTGTCAAAAGATTCAAGCATACATATGCACATGCACACGAGCTCAACCGACGACGCCAGCTACGATGCCAGCGAGGCGGCCAGGAGGAAAATTTGCTCCGGCTGTGCTGTGGAAGAAGTCACCGACACCGGGGCGGAGATTGTCCGCTGTCTTGACTGCGTGCGTGGTGCGGGCTCATGGGCTGCGGCCACTATACCGTCTGATTGGGCTTTGGACGATATGCGGCATGAGGATATGACTGGGTGAGGGCTATATGGGGTTGATTTCCTCACCTCTATGGGGGTTGAAGATGGATATGACAGAATGACACATGAAACTACGGTATAACATTCTTTACGACCTCAGGGTTGTTTTTGCTGCTCCTTGGGGAGTGGTTCTTTTTCTCGGAGTTTGATATTGGGACTGCACTGGACTGGAGGAACTGGGATTGAGGTGGATATTTTGTTTCTTTTGGCATTTGTATTGTACATGCAGCATGGCGAATTAATGATCTTTGGTTCTTTTTTATCTAGCATATAGCATAAAATGATATCTGCCTATTTGTATACTACTATGTGTATATATACTACATGGACTACTCTCGGTTTACATGTAGATTCGCATCTCGTCAATATTTGTTCTATAATATCTACAGTCGAGATATTACCGTGTGAATAATCAACCACTGATTAAAAGCCATTAATGCGATGCCAGAAATGAAAACTATAAGAGACAGGAATAGAGTAAGGGTATAGCCAAAATGAAAACCCCATGCTCATCAACATCCAAAATCCCCATATCCCCAATATCAATATCATCAACCCCCTCTACCCTACCTACCAAACCTCATCTGCGCCCCAGCAAAGTGCCAAAGACCACGCATATACCCTTGGTACTCAACCGCCTCCCCATCCCCACTAAGTCCATGACTGCGTCCACCGGTACAATACATCTCCGTCAACCTCAGCTGCCACGGTGGATACCCATCGAGCTTAAGGAATGGGCCAAAAACAAGCAATAGGTCCGGCTCTGGTTTGAGCACCGTATCCGGTAGGCTGGGATCCATAGACAACGGCTGCATGGTGATCTCGCTGATCTCCGCATCGACCAAATCCGGCGTGATATCTTCCGGGGAAAGCTTGCCGTTCTGGCTCATCTCCGCCAGGGTCTTGGTTAGGTCGACGAGGGTCTCACGGCCGTCCGTTGAGGAGAGGAGGAGGATTGTCAGAGTTTGAGGTTGGGCTGTGTTGTCTGTGTTTTTTGAGATGGGTGCGCTGCGGTGGACTGGGTGGTGAGGGGCGAAGACTTGGAGGATTGGTTGATGGCTGGGGGTGCCATAGTATGAGGCGAGTTTGGTGGTGATTATTTGGTGCAGAGCTGGGATGCAGGATTTCAGGACGCCTGGATAGAAGTTAGTATTACTGTATATCCTTGATAGCAGAGAGGAAATCGTCCATACCGGACTTCTCGTATACACTGAGCTGGGAAATCCCCGAGCACGAACTCCAGGCCGCCAATTCAGCAACCTCATCCATCAACACCGCAAGAGCGTCATCTTCCTTCCGAAGTGTGAGGATTGTACTCAGATGTTGCGGCAAGCGCTTGAGATTCTTCACATCTTTCCGGATCAGCTCGGGGGTGCGGTGGTGGTGATAGACGATTGCGAAAATGCGGTCGACGACGGCATGGTACGCCTGCAGGAGACGAACGACGATGCCGAAGATGATATGCGTAAAGGCATAGGCGAGGTAGTGGGTTTGCGACTTGAGGAATGTGCGAATGGGCGTTTTGCGTTGTGCCTTGCGGCGTTCGCTGGCAGTCGGTTGTGATGCTGGCTTCGTACCTAGCTCGGCGGGGTCGGGGAGGTAGCCCTTGAGGAGGGATTCGCGTTCTGCTACACTGAGTTTTGTGCCTCGAGCGCGTAAGTCGTCGCGCAGGATCTCACGATCTCGTTGGGAGACCATTGTGGTGGGTGAAGGAGGGAAGTGGAGGTGTGTGGATGTTCTGCTTGTACGGAATTGCTGAACAGCTAGAGGACTGTATACAACTGTATACTAACGATTAGAGGTTCTTGTTGTTATGGCTATTTTCGAGGTATTTCAAAGTATTTAAGGTATTCTTTCATTTCTATTTCTATTAATATACCAAGTTCAGCTTCAACTAAATATCTCTGCCTAGTATATAGAAATAGAATATGTGCGTGGCAGTAAATCTCCCCCGAACCAAATCCGTCACCCCTCAGCTTTCCCCGGATTCCTTCTTCCAATTATTTCCCCAACAGTCTAAGGGAGAGGAGACACGGTTGTCCAGCTCTGCAGGCAGCTCATGCCTGTCCAGTATCAATCATCATGGACAATGCATCCATAAATACAAGCTCCGCCCGCACCGTCTTCCCTCAAGGCCCCAGTTTCACCCTCGAGGACTTCTCCAGTCGGGATTTCATTGTCAAGGAGTTTATTGAATCCCTCTCCGATGCTGCGATATCCAGCCGTCGCTCGCTGGCCGGTCTCGCGGGCGCTGCCAACCAACCCTTCGATCCCAAACCCCTCATCCGCACCTTCGAAAGCGCCCAACGTCGCCTGAGCGAGCTTTCCGGAGACCTCGAGCTCCGCGAGAATGAACTTTCAGCAGCTGTCCGACGCGCAGAAGCGCAACACGGCCAGAATCTCAACACTCTCGGCCAGAAGCTCCGCCACACCATCGAAAACTTTCAACAGCTTGACACGTCTCTAAATGCCCCCGGCCGCGAGAATCCAGCAGGGACGGGGAACATGGCAGTGGAGACAGGAAAGCGCTTAGAGGAGCTAGACCGACAACGGCGACGAGCTCTGGATGCGCATTTTCTCATCCAATGCTGGGACGGCGTGTGCAACCGGGGCGAGATCTCGCTATTAGAGAGCCTGCGGCGATCTGGCACGGGAGAGGCCAAGGTGCGCTCCGCACATATTGCGCGCCAGCTGCTGCGTATTAGTCAACGACTAGATCCGCAGAGCTGGCAAGAACATCGAGCTCGCCCCAATGGTGGATACGGAAATAGCTCCTCGTCTGAGGATCTCAGCGAGAGCAGCACGCCGCGGCGGAACACGCGAGAGATTATTGAGAAGTTTTCTGAGACGCTAGAGAAGGATTTGCTGAAGCAGTTTGACGATTTCTACCGCAAGGCTAACTTCGATGGTATGAGGGATTGCGCGACTGTGTTGCAAGATTTCAATGGCGGTGCTAGTGTTATTGCCTTGTTCGTCAACCAGCATCAGTTCTTCATCGAACGCAGCCAGCTGGTAACGGAGGAAGTCGGAGGTGATCCGGAATCGTGGGAAAGGCTGGCTGATCCGGACGCGGAGCTTCCTGGTGTTGAATCCAGTCTCCAGTCGTTGATCGATGAAGTCAAGGTTGTGGTTCAGGACGAGTCTGCTATCATTCGGCGGGCCTTCCCCTACTACGAGCAAGTCCTGGGCAAGTTCTTACAGCGGGTCTTCCAGCAGTCTATCCAGCAGCGCCTGGAAATGGTGCTGGAGAGAGCAGCCGGTGTATCGTCACTAGCGTTCCTCCGTTGTCTTCAAAGCTCACGTGGCTATATCGGTGCCTTGATCGAGGATTTGAAGTCGCACGGGTTGACCGAGCATCCGGAACCTGTTTCTTCGCAGACAGCTATATTGCTAGATCAGCAGCTGGAGGAGCTTTTTGTTCCTTATTTCGTTGGATCGTCTTACATCGAACGCGAGAAGCGGACGTTAGAAGAGCTTTTCAATGCGGTTTTGTTCAAGTTCACCTCTTACCATGCTCGCCGCAAGAAGGCGGCAACAACCTTCATGGCCTCGTTATCCCGGGCTGGGTCAGAACTCCTGTCGACTACACGCGATGCATTTATCAGCCGGTTAGACTCACCAGAGCTCTCACCTATCCAGCGAAAAGTCCTGCTCAGCGTAGCCAAGGTAGGCGATACGCTGGAGACAACTCGGTTGCCCGAAATCAAGCTCACAGAAGAAGATGGACAACCCAATCTCAGCGACGCTAAGCGGATGCTCAAGTGGCTGGCTGAAGCCGTGGGCCGAGGACTCGAGCTCAGTGTCAACAGCGACACCCCCAAAGATGTCTCCGCCTTGCTCAACCTGCTTCTCCTCGCGATGGGAGAGGGATACGTGGATGTCTGTCTAGACGCCGCTCTGGAAGCGGCCACGTCACAAGAATCCAGCAAGGCCGAGCCCGACTTTTCCTACCTCTTCTCAGCTCGCACTACGATTAGTATTACCACATTGATGGTGATGTGCATCCATGCGGTCCTTCTCCCTCTATCAGCCGCGAGCATCACCACTCGCCGGGATATGGAAAAGCGCACCAGCCAAACCACCTCGCGCATCGAGGACAAAATCAACACTATCGAGCAGAAAACCATTGATGCCACATTCGCCTGGGTCAGCAGGTTGCTATCTGGCCAGAAGAAGAACGACTTCCGGCCTAGGGAGAGTGATAACACCGCATGGTTAGAGATGCTACACACTCCAGTACGTTCCATCCAACATTCAATCCTTAAAAAACCCTACTAATCCCCAACAGACCTGTGCATCAATCACCTCATTTCTAACACGTCTCCACAATATCGCGCGCACCTCCCTCCCATCCAGCGGCGCCAACGTGCGCCAAGTGCTGACCGAGATAGCACTCGGAATCCGCGGTCTCCTCCTCGAGCACTTCAAACGGTTCTCCGTCAGTGGACCTGGCGGGCTAATGGTAACCAAAGACATGACGCAATATGCAGACCTCTTCAGATCCTGGGACATTGACGAGGAAACCAAAGGCCCCGGTGGCGCGCTGGACGTGCTACTGGAAGTTGGTAGTCTATTCGTGATTGGCCCCGAGGCTCTCCGCGAAAGAATCCGCGGTGGTGCTGCCAGTGGCACGACTGGCGGACCTGGGGGCCCGGGACGCAATCCTACCCAGGAGGGTAAATTGAGTGTGCAGGAGGTGCGGGCTTATGTCTCGCGTCGCGAGGACTCCAATACTTTTGCTATGCAGCAGGTTCTTAATGCATTGTAAGGGGGAGATCTTGTTCTGGGATGTTTATACCCTGGTTTTTGATTTGGTGGGATCGTGTTGTTTCTACTGGGGGGATACATAGACCGGCGTAATGATAGTGCATGCATTGGTATTGGGTACTCTTGATATATTGCATCTCTATTCTTCTGTGATTGCTTTGACCAATACGAAGAGATTCATGCACGTAGAAATTCCTGTATATCATGTAGGCACTGTCCAAGCACCGAGGTGACAGGCCCTGACGCGCGTTTTACACGGCGTTTTCTGGAAGGGCCTGTATAAAACATCCGGAACATGCAATCCCCCTTTCAGAGGCCATAAATACCTTCCTCTCCTCAAACTTCCTTGCTGGCACTCCTCTGTCATAATTCTTTCTGTAATTTTCCACGAGAAATGCCAGTGTTGGTATTCCGTTGGCATATCCCGAGGCAACTCCCCAATACAGAATCCTGTTGATGACGGGTGTCTGCGCATGATTCCGCATAATCCAGTGCTGGCTATCTGCATGGGTTTGTATTTACGACATCCTGGTAAAACGGAATCAAGCCTGGCTGGCTGCTAGCTGGCTGTCCCGGTAACGCAAAAGCCGGGTGTTGACATCGCATCCTGATATCAACCAGCCCGCAAGGGAAAGCCTATTGCTAGTTGGTGGTATTATAATGTATTGGATATACATAATATACATGTTCCAACCGACAGTCATTTGCATAATGGGTTCATTTGCGACAGGGACCCAGCAGAGCCGAATGAGTTCAACGGAGTTGATCTTTGTGGTCAAGGGTCATATTCGAACTTCGCCAAAGTAGTATGGTCTTAATGGTCTTGATTTGTCCCCAGTCCTCTTCTAAGTGATCGTCGCTAACGCTTCTTCTCTATTAAGGACAACCGCAATGAAAAACAGAAGGCAGAGATCACACTATCTTCATCAACTGAAACCCCACGCATACATTCCCTTCCCTACCTGAGAATGTCTATATATTGGTCACTTCTCACCACTATATTTATTTATTCAAATACATAAGCCACAACAATGGACTCTTATTGCCGTTTGTGTCCCCCTCTTATCACTACATTAGTGTGAACCTGCTGATGATGGTTCAATGAATCCAGCCCTACAGAGGATGACTACTAGACAGTGGATGAGGGAAAGTTCCCGGATTCTAGGCATTAAAAATTCCCATTCTTGTCTTGAATCATGTCGATAGCAGCTCGTTGGTGTTCAGTGGAAAGAAATTTTTCCTCCGGCCTAGTGACGAGAATGCGTTGCAACATGGAGATGTCCTCTCATCTGCTTATGACCGAGACGGTGCAAAGGAATGCGTTTGTCAATCACACCAAAGCTAGGGCCAATCTTGCAGTGTTGAGCTGTGAGTATTTAGAGCCAATATTCTCAAGTCTAGACCAGAGACCAGACTAACACTTGTGGTTCTTAGAGTCTTCCTGCTTCGGAGGTTTCTCCATCTTGTTTTGCCTCGTCCATTCCATCGCTATCGCTCTGGTCATAGCGGTTGATTCCCTCTTTAGAATCCGTTCATTCTCTAGTGTCCGGACCTTCTGCTCCAACTATCCGAGACTTGAACGTGTGCGGTTGGTTGGCCCGAGTCCCCAGGCCGCCAGGTATCAGTACCGTGATAACGTCACACGACCTCCGGTGGGGTTCAATTGCACTTGGATAACTGCAGGTCATGACTGAGGCTGATTTTCCCAGACGCATCGTTAAGAGGGTACAAAGATACCTAGGCCGGGCATTGACGACATCATCCAGTTCGCTCGGGACCAGGATGGTACAGAACTATCCTTCCTTGACTGCCTGCGGCGTTGTTAAACCGCGCGCTCCGGTCCGCGAGGTCTGTCTGCATTGTGTGGTACGAGTGGCATTTGACGAGGCTGCCACACTTCATTCCGGCCTTTCTACTTCCCAGGCGCAGCCCACGCGTGCGAATTCGGTATCGTTTGGGGTTGAGCGAGATGACCTGTCGCAGACTCAGCTATCTACCCTTTGCATTTCCTTTGCTTTGATGTTTTCCTGTTTTTGTTGTCTCTCATCTTGCTTTTGTGACTATCCCTGTATAAACCGCTTCTCCCTGGTATTTTTCATATAGTACATTCCTTGGTAGGAGAGCTTCACGATCTACTAGTTCTATGGTAAATGTGCTTGTTTACAGGATAATCTGCTTCTTGGCTACATCCAAGATTCTATGTGTCTAGAGGGTCTCTATAGATCCACCCATATCCACACTGTAAATAAAACGAAGTAACCATAGAACAAGCAGTCCAGTGAAAGCCCAACCTTGGATCAGGAACAGGGCTAACTATGCAGAATACTACCTACCTACCTAGGTAAGTGCCAACAGTGCCCACTCCGCACAGGACATACAATTAAGTCGGACTTCCGGAGACTACCTAGGTACTTACCTAGGTAGGTATAAGTGGAGCCACGTGTTTCATGCCCTAAATTTGAGATTCGTACCATGGAACAGTATCGGAGGTAATCTTATTCTGTTCCAGTTGATTCCTGTTTTGGAGGCAGATTTACATCAATTCCATTGCCAAAGTTGATCATCCCTGATCAGCATTTTTGAAGTGTCAATCCGGCTTCTAACCGAGAGGACTAGAACTTTGAGGATTCTACTCCATACAAGGAATCATGTTACCCATTTAAAATGTGAATGTTGAATACAGAGTACCATTTAAGAGTTCTTTACAAAACAATGTGGATGTTGAAATCCATACTCGGCCAACTAACCTAACCTGGATATACTCAGAAAATTCTGACCGAGGCTTTTTCTTTTTTCCTTCTTTTTTTCAAGGTTTGCGGCTGAGTTGTGGCTGAAAATGGAACAAGGCGGGCCGAAACTCTCCCGGTGAATTTCCAATCTTGGAAGGTTGGAAGGTTCGGTTTTGGGGGACTTTGGGACTTTACTCTCTCGGTTTTTCTTTTCACTAGTATGTTATAGAAATTGCAACCTTGGAAGCATCTTATGTATTTGTCCAGCTCAGTGCCAGACTTAAAGGACTAAAGGGGGCCGTATAACATACTCCGCTTCGTACGGCACTTCGTCTTCCGGCACAGATTTCATCCCCACTATAATTACGAGATCGAGTACCGTCAACCTACCAGAGACAAGCAATTGGAGGTGAGATGCAGCTAACTTTAGTTCACCCGGCTAGGAAGGAACCATGGCGATCACTACACTAGATCTCTGTGGTTCGTACGGCTGTTCATCTGCATAAGGCTAAAATCTCTGAGTACTCCACTGCGCAACTTGTCCGAGCACCTGAAGATAAAACAATTTGAGGCTTGGGCAAGCATTGAAGTGCTCTGTTATTGTAGTATTTGCAATTTCCAGTCGAAGATGCTCGAAACAATAGCTACCTAGGTATTCTAGAAGAACTATATGGGCATTTATGTAAAAACATGGGCCCAAAAATGAAGCGGGTCCATGGTAGGCCTGGGGCGTCGAGAACTCGATTCATGACCCGTATTGGTTTATTCTTAGCCATCTCCATATTTATGGTTCTTCTCGCAGATGGTTCCTGCAGTTCCTGCATCTCCGGAAAGGTTTTGCAGTACTCCGTAGTATATCGTAGACAAAGACAACAAGACCATGGAAAGGATGTCATGCTACTATACCGCAATACTTCTAGTATCTCAGCCCTGATTCGAGAATAACGACAAATAATTTGCCAACTATCAACATCCTCAGTCCCTTCCCAAGTCCTCAGGTCCGAGCTGTACTAGTATGGCTGTACTAATATGCCCCATCAGATCTAGTCTCACAAACGAAGACGCCACCCAACCTTGGCCCACAGTCTCAGGCAAGAGATTTACTCCATAGAGATCGTGAGTAGAAAGGCTATTTCAATAAATAAAAGAACACCCTCGGGTCTCCTTTCGTAGCGAGATATTCACACTTCCACTGGTGACCTTGGGTTGCCGTCCCTTCATTCTGACTACTATACCCTTGTTTATGGTTGCGAATTGAGTATATATATATATATCTACAATGGCTGAAGAAAACCCTAGAAAGTCCATCGTGGAAGATGTCTTCATCCCCAAAGAACTACTTACGACTGCCAAATTCAACTCGCCATGGGAATTGGCTCGATGGGAACAGTCTCTCCCCGATAACGACCGTATAATGTCACTTCCAGAGCCTCGCACCTCTTCCAATCGTCCTTTGAGTCTTTCTGCTCTGCGATCAGTGGCAAGACCGAAGTCTGCAATTCGATCTCGTGGACGCAGTGATCCTCCTGCTTTTCAGGGTATGAAATTGATATCCATATCTATGGCAAAATCATATCAAGTCGATGCCAACGTCTTATATACATCAGCTAACCCCATCCCATTCCTTAGGTACATTCGACTATTTTGAAAAGCCCGCCACATTCGAGCCCCCCTCTCCAATCCTCGAGAAAGGACAAGTAACACCGGTTCAGAATGCATTGCTCAGTCCTCAACCACTCAGTAAAACCAGCTCTCAGACAATCAGCAGCGAGCAGAGCCACCTGCAAGAAGTCTACGAAAAAGCCAAACTGAGAGGCGTGGCTATCCAACGCAAGCATTGGGTGCGGTTATTATTTGAATACAGCATCTATGCGCTCCTAGTGCTGTTTGTCTACTTCGTCCTCGTCGGTATGCCATTATGGAAAGGTGCTGTCTGGTGGCTGTACTGGGTTGTTCGAACCAAGTTCGTTATCACAGGAGGATACGCAATTATCATTGGTCTGGCTGCATTGTAAGTGTCTCTTCGAGAACCCCGAGTTTGTTGCCTTTCTTACCCTAATCAAACCAGATATGCCTTCTGTCCTCTGATGATCCTCTTCGAGAAAGATCCTCCAGTCCAGGACTCTGAATCTGAATCTCCAGACCTGGAAAACAACATCTCCAAAGTAAAATCAACTGCTCTCCTCATCCCCTGCTATAAATCAGCATCGATCGTCGGCGCAACCCTCGAAGCCGCCTTGAAAATCTTCCCCAAAGAAAACATCTTCGTCATAGCAAATGGCAACTCCAAAACCCCCCTCGACAACACAGAAGAAGTCTGCAAACCCTACGGTGTAAACCACCTGTGGGTACCCATCGGCTCGAAGATCGTGGCGCAGTTCGTCGGCTGCTACGCAGCCAAAGACTTCGAAAATGCCGTTCTAATCGATGATGACTGTCTCCTGCCTCCAAACTTCCCAATCGTCAGCGACAGACTCAAAAAGAACGTCAAATGCATCGGATACACAATTAAAAGTGTCGGCCCCAATTCCACAAAGGGTACATTCTGCCAACAAGCCCAGGACCTCGAGTACAAAATGTCCGGTCTCCAACGTGATTTCTTCGGGAAATTCGGAAGCGCTACATTCCCGCATGGAGCTATCTCGCTCTGGAATATCGAGTTCCTAAAACAGACATTCCATGAACATCCCGGTTTTTCCGTGTCGGAGGATTGGTTCTTTGGTGATGCATGCCGACGTCTGGGTGGACGCATTACTATGTGTTCGCAGGTCTTTGTCGAAACCGAGACCCCGGCTTCGGTGTTCTGGAGTGGTTCTGGTGGTAGTCGTGGTGGATTCGGCGAAATGACTATCTTCCAACAGCGGTTTAAGCGGTGGAATTTCTTCTTCGTTGTTGGCGTGTACTACGACTTGAAGTATATCTTGACTAGCTGGAAGCTGGGTTGGTGGGAGTTTGGTGCGAAGTTGTGTGTTTTTCAAGAGGTATGTGACAGGCACATCTATCATCTTCGGCATTTGATATATAGCTAACATCACCCGCAGGTCTACGAAACTCTTATCTACCTTTTCGCGCCCTTCATCCTCCCAATCTCGTTCATAGTCCGCCCCTCATTCTGTGGAATGCTACTCGGGGTCACGATCGCGATGTACATCCTCAACGTGATAATCTTCAACGAGATCCACCTCCGATTGAAGAAAGAGCGCGTCGACTGGAAAGTCCTGTTGTTTTACTACACTTTCTACAAGATCGCGCTGACGGTCGTCAACGTATTCAGCTGCTACTGGTCGTTGTATAAGTATGCGCGGTACTTTGCGCAGCGGCATCCAAAGGTCATTGAGGACCGGGATGCAGTTGAGGTGATTCTCAGTCTTGAAAAGGAGTCAAATTCGAGGAGGACATCAGTTGAGGATGATGTTATTCCGCTTGATGGTGCTCTGGGGAGAGGCGTTGGAAGGAAGTTGACGCTTACAAAGGTTCAGGCTGGCAAGAGGAAGATGACAGAGGAGTCTGAGAAGGGCGGATGGGTTTGAATATAGGTAGATTTGGATATAATATATTATAGATTGTACATGTATAGAGTCATGCATACGCACTTGCAAATCATTTGATATGAGACTTCCACTATTTTCTGTACAATTGACATACCCACTTGAAACCCTCTTTGATATTGATTGGCGCTGTCTCCCGTAATACGACGAAATCGATGGCGATCTATCAACTATTGTCTTTCCCGAGGTCGCTAGACCGGTAATTATCATCCAACGGGAAATATCCCGGCCTTCTCAAACGCCTTCTGTGATCTTATCTGGTCCAGTCTAGTTATCTTCCACGGACGGTGTAACTCCGTACTCCTGGTACGATTAACATTAATCCCCCTGACATGGGCCTGAAGTAGACAGCATGGCCGTGGACTGCATCGCCAACACGGGCACTTGCATCAGATATCTATACTCCTTGAAGCTCACAGGAACCACTCCCTCCTTCTACTCCGTACTCTGTACTCTGTACAGTATCAGCGGTGAACATCCCACGCGTTTGCATCCGATCGTAAATTGGCACTTGTAGATGATAGATCATACCTGAAAGCCCGATTTTGCACGCCTCGGCGAGCCACGAGTCCGGAAGGGATGGCTTCCTCGTTTGTCTTATGCGAGTGAAGTTGTATGCATTAGCCCGATGCAAGGAGGAAAGGGATTGAAGTCCTTGGTATGGGGATACTTCGTGCTTGAAGTGGTTTTATTATACGGAGTATTGTTCTCAATATCAATCCTATGTTGTACAATGTTAAAGGCTTTTATATTTTATTATTTTATTGAATTCCGAAGATATGTAGATCATTATGCGAGTGCTATCGGAGTATAGCCGATCAAGTGTATATTCATCTAAAAACGAATCATTGGTAATCTCCGGATTAGAGTCTCGACTATATTTAATTTAGTTGAGTTTGCTATAGATGGAAATGTATATGAGCTGTCAGGTACAAAGTAGTGTAACATCTTACTTCGTACGGAGTATGTCCTTCGTTAAAAGCGTTAATATACGAAGTTGGGCATAAATGACGTTCTTTGTTCAGTGGACCCCAAGTTATCCTGTGTTCTCATTGGATATGAAGATATTTGATACATCACTTTTTCCCCCCAGGGATATTATTCTCGTATCTTCTTTCTATTTTTCCCCTCAATACGGAGTATTGAGTTAACCGATATAGACAGGGAACAGGGAAGAGCACAAAGGAACCGTTTCCAATTTTCCAATTTTCCAATTCATAAATTTGCTCCCGATCTAGGATATGTTTCAGACTGGAAATCAGCGATCTAAGTGGAGCTGAACATGATCTCC
The DNA here is from genome assembly GCA_002072365.1 of Penicillium flavigenum. Taxonomy (NCBI): domain Eukaryota; kingdom Fungi; phylum Ascomycota; class Eurotiomycetes; order Eurotiales; family Aspergillaceae; genus Penicillium; species Penicillium flavigenum. The sequence continues at coordinate 135,064 of MLQL01000047.1, forward strand.
TTACTGGGGCCACGTCAAAGCGAGGCGCGTAGTGACCTTGGCTCCAGGGCTTCCAAGTCTTGGTGACTTGGATGACAATAGGGATGGATTGATTCATACAGATTGGAATGCGATCGATCAAGAGTTCGTTTGACATGTTCGCATGAGATAATAGAGGGGTTCGTGATAGATCATATAGATCATATAGAGGGGTATTGAAGAATATACTATGTATGTATGTATGTATGTATGTATGTATCTAGGGAAATCGAAGTATCACAATCACAAGGCGCTAATGTACAGCATATCCTGTCACAGATCAAAGAAGTTTAAAAGATATCATCTGTGTGTATATATATTTGAGTAGATCTCCTCTTCCTTTCTATTTGGGATGTTCTGTTGAATTATTGTATACTACTTGGTATACTACTTGGTATACTTATACTTGAACTCTTGAACTTCTTATTCTATTATTCTATTAATCCTTCCTATACTCTATATCCCTATATTCTACACAATGTCGGAGGACTTTGAGTCACTGCCTCCAGCAGTGAGAAGAAAGGTAAGGGCTCATTGCTGATTTCCTCCCTTCATCACTCCAGTCTCCCTCACACCGTCACACGCTCGGACTTCTCATTTCCCTCCCCAATAGCTCCCTCCACAGAAGATCATCTTAACCCAATTGAGCCTGATTCGCCCGTTTCTCCATTTTTTTCTTTTCCTTTGTCTACCCTTGCTCAATGATTGTCTGTGATTGACTATGATTTACCCCTGAACCCCCCCCTCGGTGGAGGCTGACAACTCGCACTATCATCCATGGCGCCACTCGCTGTCTCGTAACATTGGCTAACATTGGCTAGCGTTGGCCAATGTTAGCCAATGTTAGCGCATGGGACGTTATTCGCTCCACTTCACTTCCCCCGTATTGCCTATTCATTGCTGGTTCAATGTCCACAGCTGACTCAAAACAGTTCTTCTCGAATGTCGAGCGTTTGCGCATCCGGCTAGCTCAGAGCGATCACGGTTCCCCTACCTGCTCCACGTCAAACTATCAGACCGATAATCGGGTCTATCGAGCCCCTCGTCTTGGGGATTATCACTCGCGTGGTTTACGGACCGGATCTAGGAAGCGAGGGCTCGAGAAACGTTCTTCTCCTTCCAAGAAATTACGCAAACCCGGCTCTCTTCAATTGGCCTACCTGGCCGCCCAGGCGGACTCTCAATGCTTCCATTCTCTCCCCGCTAAGATCCAACAAAAGCTTTTCTCCCCCGAAGAACGCAGACGTTTGAGGAACGCTTATCGACAAAGTCTCATTTACGACGCTGCCGACGAAGCTTACCGTCGAGATTCCGGTCGAGATTTAAGGAAATCTCGCCCTTCCATTGACTCTCATCCCTCTCAAGCAATTGTGCCTGTTGTTCAACCCTCGACCGCCTTCTATTCAGACTCCGAGTCAGACGACGAAGACCCGAACATGGATCAAACATTCCATGACAGCTTCCGGTGGCTCGACGAGGATGGCGATCTTGACTTGTCTCTCGATGAATACCACGCTCATGTGGCAGACGCTGCCACGAAAAAGAGAACCCGCCCCTCTTTCCGCCGCTCCTTATCCTTTTCCAATCACCTTCGCAAAACATTAGAAACTACACCCACTTCAACTCGAGGACTCCCGCCTGTCAGCCAATCGCAACCTCTAACCCCTCTCTCCAACCGGACTCCCGAATCGCGCCCATCATCCAACCACCGATTCCAACATGCCCCCAAATCTTCCACCTCGAGCATCGACCCCTGCGCACAATACTACCAAGACCCCGATGCCCGATTAAAATTGCGCGTGTACCTGGCATCCCCACAAAAGTTCGACGAAGCCATTGAATTCGGATTTCCCTCGCTGGATCAAAACAATAAGGAGAATATCAACCCAGAACCAACCACACCAAAACCAAGCTCACCAAAATCCACCCTGGTTGACTGGGACTTTGGCACATTCTTCGAAGATGACGATGGCACCATGGTGGGGAGCCCAGGAGGATCGGTGGAAAATGAACCAATCCATTCGCCCGTGCTCACACAGCGGGACGCGCCCCGACCCTCCATGGAGTCCTCAGCTCTTTTCCAGCGACGCCAATCCTGGCTGCCTGGGGCCAAGGGAGTCCCACAACGACTTCCGGGAAACCGCGAGATGACTCTCAAAATGACCCTTACTCGGCCTGATCTCCGCACCGACTCTCCCACACCTCCGGCTTCTTCCAAAGAAAAGGAAGATCCCTTGCGATTGGCTGAACTTCCACCCGCGGACCGCAGCCAGTCGATCTGGGACTCGGACTTGGATGAGCGAGGTGTGGTGAGGAAGATGTGGCGTAAGCTCCGACGCCGAGTTTGATTTAAATGTCTCGACTTTGATTGACTTCCGTTCATTTTATTTTTAATATTCCTTGATTTATTCCCAACACTAAGGTGTTGTTGTTCGTCTGGCGCGAACTCACCTTTCGTTCTATACCATTCTGAACGTCCTTTCAGGACATCCGATCCTTGCATTTTGAGCGATATCTTCTTTTTACACGGGGGTCCTCGACATTTTTATGTACCTATTTAGCAGTGTTTTGTACATATAACCGGCTGCTTCATGTCAATTGATTCAAGAGACCACATTTTCCACATTTTCCACCTTCACCATCTTCAGGGGGTGTTTTGTAGACCAACAGACTAGTCCCAATTGCGTACTATCATCCATGGTTCGCTGCCAGTAGGCTTGTTTTGAAACCATGGTTCAGTCGATAGGGCCATAGGACCGATAAGCAATTCACGTGACAGAGAGCTTCATCCCAAAGCAGAGGCCACGCAGCTCCGTCATCAGCATCACTATCTTAACTCACGACATTTCTACCTGCCTGTTCACTCGTTGCTGGCCTCTAACAATACTCACTTTTCCAGCGACTTTACTTTCCTCCCTCCATCGATTGACCCCGTACTCCCGGTCCGGTCCGCTCAAACTCCTACCCGCACACCCTATCAGATGCCTACGCAGCACCGGTCATGATCCCACGGTGGCTGCTGCTCACACTGAGCCTGCTGCTGGTATGGGCCTCACATCCAGCAGCGGCAAAGGGAAACGAGCCGAACATCGTGACCCATGAACTCAACGCTCCGCCCGCAGACCTGTTCTACTTCCACGGCACAAACACCATCCTCTACCGTGACAGGAAATCCCTTACCGCGCATGTCTCCTTCGATGGTGGTGAGGGGTGGGAGGTTGTCAAGGGCAACGATGGAACCATAGAAGGCACTGTTGACTTGATCTGGAGACATCCGTTCGACGACAACCGCGCGTACATCCTCGGTGAGAATGGCAAGCACTGGATCACGACCGACCAGGCCAAGTCGTGGAAACCATTCCAGGTGGACGTGGTGCCGTTCGCGTCGATGCGCTCATTCCCATTGGAGTTCAATGGCTGGGATCCGAAGAAGGTCATCTTCATGGGTCTGGACTGCACCATCCTTGGCTGCATGCCCCAGGCGTTCTATACCACCGATGACTTCGAGACTGTTAAGCCATTGCGCGAGATGACGCTCCAGTGTATGTGGGCCGCGAGCCGTCCGCAGTTCGCATTGGACATAGACATGCCGAAGTCGACAGGAGACCGGATCCTCTGCGTGGTCCCTGGGTTGAAGGGGCCATTTGAGCATACCCGTACAGAGCGATTGATATATTCAGACAGCTTTTTCAAAGATGATGCCGAGGGCACCGAGGCGAAATTGGACCATGGAAAACCGCTGAGCGGTGTCAGTCTTCAGATCCGTTCTGTGTCCAAGTACATTGTAGCGCGCCTTCAGTCGCGTGGTACGCAGGAGCAGGCTTTGTACGTCAGTGACGACTCGAACGTGTGGCACCGTGCGGAGTTTGGCAAGCACCGCATTGAAGAGGATGCCTATACTATTTTGGAAAGCACAAACTATAGCATTCAGATCGACGTGCAAACTACCTGGGATGATAACCGGATGGGCAGTCTTTTCTCGTCCAACTCCAATGGCACCTACTTTACGCAAAATATCGAGCATACGAACGAGGACCTGAATGGCTTGGTCGATTTTGAGAAAGTCACGGGAATTCATGGTATCACGATCGTCAACACGGTCAAGAACTGGGAAGAAGCCAAGAAGTCTGACTCAAATAAAAAGAAGCTTATTAGCAGTATCAGTTTTGACGATGGGAGAACATTCCAACCTCTCAAGGCTGATAAAGACGAGCTACATCTCCATTCAATGACCACCTACGCCGCGCTGCACGAGATGCCCTTGCCAGATCACCGGATGTTCTCAAGCCCGGCTCCGGGCTTGGTCATGGGTGTTGGTAACACCGGAGGTCATCTCGAGGACTATTCCAAGGGTGATCTCTATGTTTCAGACAACGCGGGTCTTACCTGGCGGCGCGCGCTCAAGGGCCCCCACCGGTACGAGTTTGGCGATCAAGGAGGTGTGATCACTGCTGTCTTAGATAGCAGCCAGACGGACAAGCTCCAATTTTCTATCGACCACGGGAAAGAGTGGGAGTCGATTTCTCTGGGGCAAAAGATCAGGCCTCTGTTCCTGATCTCAACGCCAGATTCGACTAGCCTCAAGCTCCTGCTCGTTGGCACTTCCAGCGATGACACCACCAAATCCCTCTTGTTTTTCATCGACTTCGATGGCCTCCACGAGCGCGAGTGTGGCTCTGGAGACCTTGAAGAGTGGACTGCCCGTTTGAATGAAAAGGGCGAGCCGGATTGCCTGATGGGCCAGAAACAGTTCTTCCAACGCCGCAAGGCAAACGCGGATTGCTTCATCAAGAAGGAGTTTGCCATCAGCGGCCCTGAATTCCAACCCTGCAAGTGTTCCGCTGAAGATTTCGAATGCGACTACAACTTTGTTCGCAGCGAGGACCGCAAGGAATGTGTACCGGCTGTCCCGCTGACACCCCCGGCTGGCAAGTGCAAGGATCCCAGTGATAAGTACATGGGCCCCTCGGGATGGCGACTCATCCCCGGCAACGCATGCATCCGTGAAGGTGGAGAGGATCTCGAGCGCGAGATTGAGCGCTCCTGCTCGAATGTCACGGGGCCTCCTCTCATCACCGATGGCAAGCCTCGTGCGGGAAAGCCACAGACCATCTCGGCCAAGTGGACAAACTACTTCTATCTCGAACGACAGGCCAGTAACAACGGCGTTGATGAGACCATCATGATGCTCACCGACAAATACGAGCTGCATGTCTCGCGTGACCATGGCCGGAACTGGAAGCAAATCCACACGGATGAGAAGTTTATCGAAATGGTTCAGCATCCTTACTTCAGTGATGCGGCTTTCTTCCTCACCGACAGCAAGAGGGTGTACTACACTATCAACCACGGTGATTCCTTCCACTTCTTTGACGCTCCCAGTGTGCCGAACAAGGAGTACATCCGCAAGCTCGCTTTCCATGAGAAGTTCCAGGACTCCCTTATTTGGATTGGTCACAAGGACTGTGAGGGGAAGAACTGTCGCTCGCAGGCGTACGTCACCGACAAGCGAGGCGCTAGTTGGGAGCCGATGCTTATTGGAATCGCCGACGGCGGTTGTAACTTCGGATATCAGGAGGGCCGCAACAACAGCGAAAAACTGGTGATTTGCGAGCAGTATAAAGATGAGGAAAAGAACAATAACCGGCAGTTGGTTATCAGTGATGATTATTTCTCTACCATGGAGGTCAAATTCGAGAACATCGCCCGTTCCGCTACCAAGAATGGTTTCGAGGTCGTCGCCTGGTACGAAGGGGACCAGAAGGAATACCTGAATGCCAGCGTTAGCGTCGACGGCCGCACTTACGCCAACGCACACTTCCCTTTCAACATTAAGGTCCCTCAGTATACCGTCCTACCTAGCTCCCCGCACGCATTGTTCCTCCTTGTGATGGTGAACGGGGGAGGTGAACGCAGCTTCGGCTCCTTAGTCAAGAGTAACAGCAACGGCACCTACTTCGTCCAGAGTCTCGAGGGACTCAATGTCAACGATCGCGGCTACACAGACTACGATGAGTTGCAAGGCCTGGAGGGTGTGGCCATTGCCAATGTGGTTTCGAATCGGGAACAAGTGCTGAACAAGGGTGCGGCCAAGAAGCTTCGCACTATGATCACCCACAACGACGGTGGTCAGTGGATGCTTCTGGCTCCGCCGAGTAAAGATGTCGATGGCAAGAACTTCGACTGCTCCGTTACGGAGGGCAAGGGCACCGAGAAATGCGCTCTCCATTTCCACGGCTACACCGAACGCCGCGATTACCGCGATACCCTCTACTCGGGCTCTGCCATCGGCCTGATGCTCGCGCTCGGCAACGTCGGTGAGCATCTCACCAGTGCATCCGAAGCTGATACATACCTCACCAGGGATGGCGGCATCTCGTGGATGCAAGTCAAGAAGGGACAGTACATGTGGGAATTCGGCGCGGCAGGTTCGGTAATCGTGCTTGTTAGCGACCGGAAGGCAACCAAGGTTGTACACTACACGCTCGACGAAGGTATGAGCTGGCACGAGTTCCAGTTCGCCGAAAAGGAACTGGTCATCGACGATATCTCCACCGTGCCATCGGATACATCGAAGAACTTCCTGCTCTGGGGCATGGACGGCGGCAAGCGTGTCACCATCACGCTCGACTTCAGCGGTATCTGGAGCCGCGACTGTAACGACGATGAGAGCGATTACTATAACTGGGCCCCCTCTCATCCCTTCCAGGAAGAGAACTGTATCTTCGGCCATGTTGAGGAGTACCACCGCAAGAAACCTGCTGCTGAGTGCTGGAACGCCTGGCGCGAGCCACACATCCACAGCATCGGGCGCAATTGCACCTGTACCCGTGCTGATTTTGAATGGTAAGCAAGAACACGTAACCACCTATCCCAATCTAAATAGCCAACTAACACAAACTAGTGACTACAACTATGAAATTCAAACCGACGGCAGCTGTGGCCTCGTCCCGGGTCTCCAACCCCAAGACCACATCGCACAATGCAGCCAAGATCCTGACAAGGTCGAATACTGGGAACCAACCGGCTACCGCCGAATCCCGCAAACAACCTGCGAAGGCGGCCTCCTCCTAGACCAAGATGTGTCAAAGCCATGCCCTAACAAAGAAGAAGAATACCATAAGAAGCACGGCATCAGCGGAACAGGCCTCTTCTTCGCGATCGTGACACCTATCGCCGTTGCCGTCGCCGTCGGCTGGTACGCGTACACGCACTGGGACGGCAAATTCGGCCAGATCCGACTGGGCGATAGCGGGGCCTCGCAGAGCTGGTTATCCAGGGACTCGGTGCTGGTCGCGGTGCCTGTGGCGATTATCGCGGGTATTGTTGCGGTTGCGCAGTCCCTGCCCTTACTTGTTAAGAGTCTGGCGCGGAGCTCGTCTGGGTGGTTCGGGAGACGGGGGATGCAGAGACCTTATGCTACGCGGGGCTCGTTTGCGGCGAGGAGGGGAGATTATTCTTCTGTGGTTGATGATGAGGATGAGTTGCTTGGAGCTGATGATTTTGACGATGAGGAGGACCAGGCTTAGGCTTGGTTTTGGAGATTATGGTTATGGTTTTTAAGTATTGGAATTTTGATATAGCTGCCTTTTGGGGGTTTCCAGTTGGAAGTGATCTTTTTGGTTTGACTCTTGCGACATTATGAGCGTGCCATGAACCTTTTTTTGCTCTTTTCTTGCTGGTATTCGGTTTGTGTACGTTATGGTAGAGTTCTCTAGGGCTATATATCTCCCATTGAACAAAGCAGGATGCATTTCAATATATTTCCTTGGGTAAACACCTTGTAAATGAATTCAATTCCACTGGATATCAAACTATCAAACTCCAATTCATACTACCAACCCCCTCGCCCTCTTTTCTTTGATATCCATGAACTCCGTAAACACATACCTCTCCCTATTTAAGATGGTCGGGGCCGAAAGAGTCGGGGAGCAACTGGGTTTATCAGCAGAGAATCCAAGAGATATAAAACAGATATAACTAAAAGAAAGGAGAAAAGAGAAAAGAAACCCACCTCCTCCATAGTCATGACTTTATGATTTCCCTCCCCGTCATACATGTACACCGGGAACGAAGGCGAGGTGAACTCGCGAATACTGTATCCAAATAAGTCAATCGGAAGAACAAGAAGAAGAAGAAGAAGAAGAAGAAGAAGAAGAAGAAGAAGAAGAAGAAGAAGAAAACCCACAATTGTCTACACATCCCACAAGGCGATGCAGCGGGCTTGATATCCGTCGCGACAGCCAGAGCCTTGAAATCTCTGTGGCCGGCGACCTGTGGAAGTTAGCAAAGGTCCAGACATGTGCTGGTGTGCATGATAATGACCATGGTAGAGAACAAGGAACATACAATAGCAGCGCCAATAGTCACGCGCTCAGCACATGTTCCGACTGGATAGGAGGCATTTTCGACGTTAGCGCCGGTGATGAACTCGCCCGACGTTGTGAGGATGCATGCTCCGACACGGAATTTAGAGTATGGGCCTGGGAGGGTGTTAGTTTGAGGTTGTTCTTTTCTGTGAACTAGGATCTGGGTATCTGGTGATTGTGCTGCTTTAAAGAGGGGGGGAGGGTCATACAGTAGGCAGTCGCTTTGGCGTCAATGGCCTTGGTGGACAGGGTTGTCAGTTCCTGGGCTGTGATTGTGTGAGCCATAATAGTTGAGATGAGAGATGTTTTGAGGGAGATGAGGGAGGTGAGGGGAGGTGAGGGGAAGTTTTTATCTGATAGACGATAGGCGATTTTATGCCGAGATGTGGTTATAGGATATTGGGATATTTGGATATTGAATATTGGGCATCGGATATTTATAGATTCTACTATAAATCTATTTAATTCATGAAGTTTAGATTCGAATATTCGAATATTTACTTTGATATAGAAGCCCTAAATGGTATGTATGTGCTACAAGGGAATATCAGAATATCAGAATATCACTATAATACATCCGATCCCACTTGATCTAGCATTCTGTATACACTAAATCTCCGAATTAAACTGATATTCTCCTGATATTCCACAGCTATTCCGATATCCTCCATCGACTATAAACATTAGACGTTGGATGAGATGCCTAGATGGGAATGACTAAGCACCGTCCCCCGCTTATACCAACATACGATATGTGTAAACATTTGAATAGCTTCAAAAAGACACTCATCTCCAAACATGTTTAATCTAGGCGTCCAGGTCATCAACGGCCAAAAGACCTTTATACCACTAGGTAAGCCTATCCAGATTTGAACCAGCATCACCCATCTGACCAATGCAACAGAGAACAATCCAGAGGTCCACACGCATCTATGTAAAAACCTCGGAGTATCCCCGAGCCTCACATTCCATGATATCCTCTCCACTACCCCAGAAATGCTCTCCTGGATCCCACGACCTGTAAACGCCCTCATCCTCCTCTGCGACAAACCCATCTACCTCGCCGCCCGGTCTCGTGTCGAACACAGTATACCCGAGTATCTCGGCAGCGGGGCCGACGAGCCCGTGCTGTGGATGAAGCAGACGATCGGACATGCGTGTGGGCTGATGGCATTACTGCATGTGGTGACCAATTTGGAGAATGGGAAATATGTCCTGGCGGGATCAGAGCTGGAGAAGATTGTGAAGCGGGCGGTTGGGCTGGGGCCGGTGGAGAGGGCGCGGCTCTTGTATGATTCGAGGTTTCTGGAAGAGGCGCATATGGACGCGGCGTCGGAGGGGTCCTCGATTGTACCTTTGCCACAGGAGGAATGTGGGTTTCATTTTATTGCGTTTGTTAAGAAAGATGGGAAGGTCTGGGAATTGAATGGAGGTATGAATGGCCCATTACTGCGAGGTGAATTGGAGGGGGACTTGTTGGGAGAGGAAGGGCTGGATATGACGGTAAGGGAGTTTTTAAATGCTGCCGACACGGAAGTTCATAGGGGAATGAGTATTATTGCCGTGAATAATACGATGTGACTTATTCCAATGTCTTGTCTTTATTGTCTTTATTGTTCTTCTATGGGGATGATATTGATATATGTGACGTCATATCCATATCAAATCCGGGGTTGAGATGAATCCCGAAGCCCTCGAGATCTTAAGAAATCTTAGAAATCTTAGAAATCATGCTACATCACATTTCAATGCCTTGGAATTGACTATTTAAAGGATGCTGTACCTAGCACTAAACCATTAATCACAGTCTATCATCTATATTGTATACTCCCAGACTAACCTGCAATGACTTCAATTCTCGTCACCGGAGCCACAGGGAAACAAGGAGGCTCCCTAATTAACAACCTTCTGAAGAAAAATGCTTCTTTCAAGATCCTCGCCGTGACCCGCGACATCAATTCCGCTTCGGCGAAGAAACTCGCCCAGAAGTCTTCCAGTATCACATTGATCCAAGGCAACCTCGACGATCCAGCAGCCATCTTCAAGAATGCAAAGCGAGTTTGGGGTGTGTTCAGTGTCCAAGTAAGTCCCCGAGATAAACAATATCCCAAATATATAACCCCGATTTTGACCAATGAAACAGACCACCAATCCCAGCAACGACGATGAAAGACGCCAGGGAACCGCTCTGATAGACGAGTCTATCAAACAAGGCGTCAAGCACTTCGTGTACAGCTCTGTCGACCGCGGTGGCGAGAAGTCAGACCGAAACCCAACCGCCATCCCGCATTTCATTTTCAAACATGAGATCGAGAAGCATCTCATAGAGAACGCAAAAGGGACCGATATGCAATGGACGATTCTCCGTCCCGCTGCCTTCTTCGAGAACTTCACGCCGGATTACTTCGGGAAGGTGTTTACAACTGCATGGCAGATGACACTGAAGGGCAAGCCTCTGCAACTGATAGCAACGAGTGACATTGGATTCTTTGCTGCCGCGGCATTTATGAATCCCGAGGAGTCAAAGAATCACGCCTTCTCGCTTGCTGGGGACGAATTGACGTTTCAACAGATGTCGGATATTTTCAAGGATTTGACTGGCAAGGATGTGCCGACCACTTTTAGGATTCCGGTTTGGTTGATGATGGCTGCCGTCAAGGATTTGGGTGTCATGTTCAAATGGTTTCGGGATGAGGGATATGGTGCAGATATTCCGGCTTTGAAAGAGTTGAATCCCAGCTTGAAGACATTTGGGGATTGGTTGAAGGAGGATAGCCAATTCGAGACACGATAGGGTAGAAGGTTGTGTTTGATATTGTAAAGTACTAGTTGTTATGGAATTAATGTGTTGATAAAGAGACCTCTCTGTATACTTGCCCTGTTAGAAGAAAAAAAAAAAAAAAATCAATGACCTAAAATAAGGACCCAGTAAGCCAGTCCAGACCAGAGAAAAGCAAATCAGAATCGGTGTCACCCAATCCAAGAGACTCATCGGACAAAGCCTCTTCACTGAATGGTGCCTGGCCATCCTGCTCTTGTCTGCTAGCCCGTGATGCGGCCGTGCGTGCCATGAGCCGATCCAAGGGCTTCTGAAGCATAGCGTCAGTCCGCGGCATATCATGCTGCCACGACCTATATATTTTGGTCACGACATCCCAAGCATGGTCAGTCTCGGGGCTAAGTGGACGCAAGCATAGCTCCGAAAGTATAAAAGCGACCACATGCCATTCTTTGAAGCTTGTACATAACCAGCTCCACTGCGGCGTTCCTTCGTTGGTGTGCAGGAGATAGGAAAACTGTGCAAGCTCGACGGCGGTCTCGAATACACGGTCGTCGTGGCGGAAGGACTTCACGTCCGAGTCTCCGGACTGGAACTGGGTCGCCAGCCACGCCTTGGAGAGTTGGAGTCGCACAACGGTTGCAACCACCCAATGGATCGGGATATCCAGGTTGAAATGATCGATATACTGCTCATGAAGCCTTTTCCCTAAAGCTGTGACGAGATTCTCGCGGTCGTGCGTAGACATATCCGAGTATCCACCCTGACGCGGCCAGAGTATTTCCGTTATGATCTGACAGGTCATGATGCAGATGGTAATATTTGTGAAGCCAGTCTTCGATAGTGGCCGATCCGTCATATACAAGGCAATGTCATCATCGTCAATATTACTGGGAAACTGGGTGTCGAACATTTCAGGTCTAATCTGAGTATCGACACCTTGGTCTCCCGAAGACAACATGTCAAGCATGCATATATGCCACCATAACCGACGGCGCATCTCTGTTTCGAAGGGTGGTAATGCAAAATTCTGCCCATCGCGATGGACTCCTTGTGCTTGTGCAACCCGTATCACGACGGCAGATTCGGCCCATACAAGTCGTGTATCACCGCCGACTCGATAACATAGCAAGAACAGAACGGCCGCTTGAAGAGCAGACAAGCTCTGAGAACTGATGAAGTTGGCTCGGCGAAGCCCCTGGTTCACTGCTCGTCTGCAGTCCTGGATGGCTGTATCCCGGTCGATGTCCAGTATGGAAGGACATATGTGCGCTCCCATGCTAGCCACAGCGGCATAACACACGGAGAATAGTAATGCCTCATCTGAGGGTGATAAGTCACTGCCAGCACAGGCGTCTTGGACTATCCTTGCCATGGTGGCTTGGTGGAGTATGACAATTAATGGTGCCACGTTTTCTTGGTATGTTCTCCATAGTGCATCAATTCTTGCTGGTTGACAATAATGGAGGCGAAACGAGTCGAGAGACCAGGTGGAGTCGTGATTTCCAAGAATTCCACCCTCTGCGAGGATAGTGGGGTTATAATTTGCATCGAGTGAATATGGCTCATCATCTGAAGGGCTTTCAATAATATCACGGAGTTCAGAGATCTGCACGGTAAATTAGTTTTGACAGCTATGCAATACCAGTAGTAACCATGTCCCACCTTTTGTCCCAATGCAACAGAAGCCTCGTCACTGACGTACCGACTCTTTCCCTCTTTGAGAACCAGCAACTCTGTCTTTTTGACTGTCTTTTGCAGATTCGGATCATCGTCCAAGTCCGTATGGCCGGTATCCGGGTTGCAGCGCGTTGAACGGAGTTGCTCAACCTCTTCTTCAAGATGCTTTAGGCGAGTGAGTAACTCACTGACTGGAGGTCTATTTAATGTCCGCCGTGTTCTCTTTGGACCTGGAAAGGTGCACTGCACTCCGGCTTTCACACATATGCTGCAGGGATATACTTTATCGCACCGCACTTTTCTTTGGCTGCAACGCAAGCAGCTGCGTTTATTCAACTGGCCAGATGATGAGGCTGATATATTGCGCTCGACATCGGACATGTTTACTGATAGTACGTAGGTGTAGATAGAGAGATCCCTTCAGGGCTCCAGGGCTGTCCGGGAGGGATCTTACGTAACCTCCAAATGCCTCCAGGGCTACAATACTGTGAGAATACCATCTCCAGTCGGTAGGGCTGGCTTTGGGGTCTTTCTTCGGGATTTATATAATGGGAGAATCGAGTCCGAAAGGTTCGAAATGGTAAGTATTGGACGAGAAGTTATATTTGCAATATCTGAATTCTATATTCTATACAAAGAAAAGGAAATAGACAAATCAAGATGACCGAAAAAAAAGCTCAGATTAAATATCGTTCACCATATTCGTATATCGAATGGTTAACGCCTTTAACCTCAATTGGCGTGTGAAGGATCCAGGGAGTGGCATAGCTGGAGATGCTCGGCCGTACATCAAGCCAAGCCCGCACGATTCGATGCCTCAGAAATCGAGCAAGGAAAGCCTTGCCGAAATCTTTGAACGGCTGATTTTGGAAATATGAGGCTGGCGGTTTAGGCGTTGGAGATCGTCGAGAAGGAGAGGTAAAAGTGACAGCGTAGAAGAGTGAAGAATCGTGTTTGAATGTATTCGGGGTATAGCGCACGATGCCAAAAATCCAAAGAGTCAGGTATTGAAAAATTCAAAAGGAAAATGGGGGCCAACATGGTCGTCCAACCTCAGTTAGACCCGATAGAATGACAAATTTCTATATGCAGACTGTAGCAGCCTTTCTTTTTTGCTTTTCATCCGAAATATTGCCGTAATCCTTCATAAACAGTGAAAATAAAAGCCGAGCTGGGCGCGGAGCGCGCGCAGGTGATCCCGCACCCGCGGTACATGCCCTTGAGCCCTTGCTGCCTCCAGAGAGCCTTGGTCTCGCCCCAGAAGGTCTGTTGCTGAGCATGGACCGGCAGTTGTGAGACGTCCACAGTCTGCATGCGGGACTTGATTGTATCGGCCGGGTAGAACAGGAAGTTATAGCTGATTCCAGCCGTTGCTCCTGCGATCATTTGTTGGTGGATAGGGAGCGAGTCGGAGGTCAACTGCGGGTCCGACTTGTTATACTTGCGGAAGAGCGATGATACGCCCTCGTATCCGCCGAACCACGCTGCGCTCCCGCCAGTTTCCCGGATCAAGGTTCCCATCTGGCCCCGCCAGAATCCTGCCAGCCCCTCATGTCGGAAAATGCCTGCGACGATGGCCACAGGGCCGGGTTTGAGGACTGCTGACTGGGCGGGGACCTGCATCCTGCACTTCACCAGTTCAATTGGTGTAAGTACCAGCGAGGTGACCGAGCCGGATAGAGCTCCACTAGCAATGAGAGCGACGAATGGTAGGTGTTCAACGCCTGGGTAGACCGTCGCGCGCAGAGCATCCTGGATGAGACGATAACTGAAGAAGAGACAGCTGGTCTCCACGGCAGCTCCGGTCATGGGGGCACTGATGCCTCTGTATAGTCCCCGGAGGCCATCGGCTCGGAAGGACTGGCGGAAACAATCCAGTGGTCCTGTATATCGGAGAGGAAGGTGTTCGGGTTGTGACTGTAGTCGGACCTTGACGGTGTCAAAGGGGTACTCGATGAGTTTGCCTGCCATTCCTGCCGACTTTTGGAAGGTGTCAGTCTAAATCTCCCACGTGCATGTGCCAAGGACTTCCTTACCGATCCAAATATGATATCCTTCATCGCCTCAAGGCCCTGATTGGGCGGGAGCGATGGCAGCTCCATCGGTTCACTGATGATCGCATGCTCTGCCGCCATCAAGTAAGGGGGGAAATGACAAGGTAAGAGAGTGTTATCGAGGGATCATGGTAAGATGGGGGAATCAGAGGTATAAGTAGTGAGTGAAATGCACTTGGACTGGTGGGGGGAGGGGCGGTGTAACGAGGGATTTGATGGGCCTACAGGGTGCCAAGCCACCGTGCAGAAGCTAACGAAGAGAAAGGAAACGAAGCCAGACCAAAATCAGGAGGAAAGAGTAAAAAAATAATATAAAACAGCCTGTAAGGGAGAAAGTCCGTGGGAAATGGGAGAAAAGGTGGAGTCAGGAAATTTGGGCCGAAGCATTTTCTCTCATTAGCGGACGCCAAGACATTTTATCAGATCGAGATAATCAAATGAGGGAAAAACTCGGTCTCCGTTTTTGTCTCTCTTCCTTGGCTTCACGTTTCTTCACCCCCATTCCACTTTCTTGAATCTTCTTGGAATTCTTTTTTTTCCCAAGTCACATATCCTATCATGTCTACCTCAACGGCTACACCAGTCGCGCCTCCGACTGGCATGCGGAAAAATGGTAAGTGAGAGAAAAAAAAATTTAATGCCTAAGTCCCCACTTGCTGTCCCTCATCTCCCCGACTAACCCCATCGGACTTTCAGGTAAAAACTGGCATGGTACCAAGAAGGCTTTCCGCCCTACTGCGGGTTTGACCTCATACGCTAAGCGTCAAGAGCTCAAGAAGCACAACGATGCTGTCAAGGAACTTGAACGTGAGATGAAGGAGGAGCAGGAGGCTGAACGAAAGGTATGTCGATCTTAATCCTTTTCTCTCTTGATCTGTCTCACTTCCCTATGACCTATGATTTTGTGTCTTTGTCTGGTCTCCATCTCTTGTCAACCTGTCTCCATAATGATGATATTATCTCCAACACATCACTTCCCAAGATGGTATCACTGACCGATGAAACCCTTCCAGGCCCGTATCCAGCGCATCAAGGATCGCCGAGAAGCCAAGGAGGAGAAGCTACGTTACGAGAAGATGGCCGAGAAGATGCACCACAAGAGACTCGACCGTCTCAAGCGCAGAGAGAAGCGCAACAAGCTGCTCAGCTCTTGAGGCTGTTCACGATCTTCTCTATATCTCCGCCATAACATCTCTCCATCTCCTCCAGGACTGCATTGTGTGTATATACGTCGGCTTGTTGAGGCTTCTTCCTTCTTCCTTGTCCCTAGCGGGAAAGACTGGGCACTCATTCCGGCGTGGGCTGTTCGATTACAGGCGTTTTTTCTGAGGTTAGGTCATAGGTCACTACTAGCGAGCAAGACAAATGTTTTTATATAGTCGCAATCTATTCTTTAGCGTAATCGTTTTGTCTGGCACAGTATGGGTAGTAAAGAAGGACGAATATCAGCTGCAGAGTCGCTCATCGGTCCTCGGCCTTGGCGTCATCGATCCCCCCAACTCCACACTCCAACAGCAACACCAAGCCTCCAAGCTTCTCTAGCTTCCCCAAGCTTTCTTCCCAGAATGTACCACCATGGAACCTCCATATAAATACGCACCATTCTCAACATCCCGAGCAGCCTCCGCCACATTCCCTTCCACCCAAACCCCCACCCGGAGCCAGGACCAAAACCAGCAAGCCAGCGACCTCCATTCCAAATCCGAGGACTTCTCCAGATTCAGCAGTCAAGAAAGCCGCCACACAGACCGAAGAAAGTCCCGCCGCTCGCGCCGGCATGGCTCCGATGACCGCCAAATCTCCCCAAAAGGAGAGCATCGAATTGGCCCATCCCCATCCCCTCGGCCGCAGGAGCCATCCACGTTCGATAGCTTGAGGTCCAACCGTCACAAATACAGCAAGTCGCGGGACCTGCGCTTCCCCAACCCCATGAGCCACCTGACTTCCTCGGCGAGCGCGAGGGGATTGCTCCCTACATGGTCGGGAGGGAAGGATAAGGACCGCGAGGGCGATGATGGGTTGTTGAGGCCGATTACGAGAGAGACGACCCGGAGTCGCTGGGGGTCTGAGTCGACTACTGCTATGTCGGATGGTCGAAAGGGGACTATGCTCGATACGCCTGGCCAGCAGGAGCACTTGGCGCCTATACGCCGGCATGAGATTCTGTCTATGGATGACCTGGAGAAGGTTAAAAAGCGGAGGAAGCTAGGCGAGGAGTATGTTTTTTTTTTTTTTTTGGCCCGCTTTTCCTTTTGGCTTCTTTGAGCACATAGAATTGACTAGCGACCGTTTCAAGGTATCTACGTTCCGCGTTGACTTCAATTGGGACGTTAGCGACAGACGTCACCCGTCGGCTGGATTACACCTATTACAATCTGCTTGAGAAAATCACAGCGCTCAACTCGACTATCTCGTCGTTCCAGGACCTCTCCGACTCGGCATCAACACTGCTCAACGACTTCGAACGTGAAACGGCCGACTTGGACCAGGATATCCGCAAACAGCTCAATGACCTCAAAGGCTTCGAACCACAGATCCAAAAGGCCGATGCGTTAGAACAACGCATGAAAGCGGGCCGACAGCGCGTCGAAGAACTAGGCAAACGACTCGAGACCGTACGACACGAGATCGATAACTGGGAACAGCGGGAAACGGAATGGCAAACCCGGACTAGTCGTCGACTACGCATCTTCTGGGGCATTGTCACCAGTGCGCTGCTGGTGCTCGTACTCGCTCTGGTCCTCCAGAACTGGCCACAAGTCTGGTCTCCCCACGCTGAGGCGTCACGTTTGACAACGTGGAGCCACTCTTCGCCCTCTGTGCCACCTCAGTCCGAGGCGTGGGACGAGGTCCTTGGTCGCGCGGGAAGAGGTTCAGGGTCTGATGCAGGGCCTGCTCGATATCCGACCAAACTTGCAGATCGTCGCGAGGGCCTGGACAAGGCTGGTCCCACTTCGACGGTCCGATCAGGGCATGACGCAGCAGCTGCGAAACATGATGCTCTGAGTGCGCTGGATGAATTATGAAATTCTCTTTTGTGCTCTGGACCCTTGACCTAGACCAATTCCCTGATCCGACCTAGCTTGTGCTTCCATGGGTTTCAGGTTTCTGGTTTGTCCTTGAATTGTCTTCAATTTGTACTTTTATTTTAGATTTATGTCATGATACCCAGTCCGCAAAGGATTCGTGTTCGTCATTATACCATGGGGGCCTCGCTCTTCTTTTTCTTCTTGTCTTCAATCAATTCGATATTGGACGCCGGGATCTGCTTGCCGTGGGTCTCAAGGAGCCATTCACGCAGGTCGTCACTGACATCACCCTGGACGGTGATTTCCTCAATACCCGCAGGCGAGCGAGTCACCGAAGAACCTGTAGCAAACTTCTTGCCCAGGTCCTTTGCAATCTTCTTATTCTCCAGTCCGAAGACCTCCAGTCCAATCACGACCGTCACAAACTTGCGCTTGTTCCGCTCAACGCGTTTGATCTGGATCTTGGAGGCGGCCTTCCGCTCGCTATCGCGTGCTTCGTTGGCGGCAGCTTTGGCCTCCTTTTTGGCGGCGTCTTTGGCGGCGCGTTCTTGCGCTGAGACGGAGAGTGTGGAGAGGTTGGCATTCAGAGCATCTGATAGAAAACCAGTGTTAGATTATCGGTATTTCTCAATTTCCGGGCCTGTGGATTTCCAGATGCAGGTGATAGCCAGTCCAGTCGCATGGGAGCTTCATACCTTCAGAGTATAGTTTGTCCCACAGATCCGACTCGTTCCCCTTGAGCCATTCTTCGCATTTCTTAGCGGTACCTCCAAACTCGCAGTACTAGACAAGAACCCCGCTCGTCAGAAACATATTGGGATCGCCAATGGAAGTATAATTCAAATAGCAAATTATGCAGGCTCTGCGGGCGCTTTCTAGTGGCTAGTAGCTATGCCACGCACGAAGCCGGGGCCCCGATGATAATAACTAAGAATCAGGGGCAAGAGCGGGGAAAGGGCCCTTCACTGGGGGACTGAGAACTGGGACCGTGGGGGAAAACTCGAAGGTCATACCTCGGGGGGTAATGTGCAGACTATCCGGATCAGCATATTCTCAAACGAATTGGAGTTGTGGTTTGCGCCACGGGGGTCCTCACCTCCACAGTAAACAACATGTCTTGCCTGTACAACTGGGGCAGTTTCTACCTCAGCCATGATGTATGAAAATAGTACCTTGGTAAATTGGTATTGGTCTAGGCTTTGTTCTTCTCTGCCAGAATCATATGGCGGGGGGCGGAGGGGCAGTTCTGCCAGCTAAGCCGGTTTAGGATATCACGTGCAATGACGGTCGTCTCCGGAGATCTACAACATACCTAGGTATACCCTCCATGGCTGCTGTTTCAAGTGGCAGACTAAGCCAAAGTGGTATGTGGTGCTTAAATTGCTCATTATGGGACCATGTTACATGCTCAACTAGGGATGGCTTTTTATCTCACACCAAGTCCAGATTTTTGGACCAACGTCACTCATCACGACATTGCATATCATTGCCAATCTCTCCTTTATCCAACCTCCCAGAATGGAGGAATGGAGGGGGTCACATCCCTTATCCCCCGGTTGACTGAAACTGGGAAGTTTGGGGCGATGCAGAAAAACCCCTCGATACGAGCCGTTTAATGTGCAGCTGCTCATTACGATAGAGGGTCAGGCGCGCCAATTGGTGCCTCGATTGACGATAGATCCGCAGATGGCTGATAAGAGAGTCAATGGCAATCTTGCAACCCCTGTCTTGTCTTGCAGTTTGTATCCGGGGATGTCAAGACCGGTCTCCGTTAGCTAGCTTATCAAGAGCCTAGGAAGCGAAGCTGGCGAAGCTGGCGAAGACAGACTAGTTACGTTACCCCTGTAGATGTGAGTTTTGATGACATGCGTCGAAAGCCATTGCAGAGAATGGATGATTGACTGATACTGTGGCCAATGATGATCGAATATGGACAAACGTTAAAAGAGGCCCGTGAGGAGAAGACCGGGGTGCACATCGCACTAGCGCTACAGATCCTCCACAGAGAGGGGATTCATGGGCCAGAACATACGATGTTATGATAACATCGGAATAGACTACCTAGGTAGACAGAGTTTCAGGTTTTCAGTTTTCCAGTTCCAGATTCAAAGGGTCTGAACACAAATACTTAGCACGGGCGGTTATCACTGGCTTGCGATTTGCATCAACGGCGTCTCCCAAGAACCAATGTCGAGAGGGTTTTAGCCAATCATGACACTACTGAATTGCCTAGATGCTATGCAAGCGCACAGACAAAGGCAATTCTGTGTACGCCTTTTTTTTTCCATCGTTTTCTTTTTCCTGTGTCATGTTTGGCGCTGTTTAGCTCTCTATCTTGCATATTCTCGAGCTGTCCGTGCATGTGTACAACATTTGAAGTTAAGTTGAAAATTGGAAATTGGAAGAGATCTCGGGAGAATCTTAAAAGTCGAAGATGTCAATGGCTGAAGCCAATTATATCACCACTGGCTATATCTTTTATAACCCTTTCAAAGGGCATTCCCATCTGTGCTTTTTAGCTTCGGCTCGTATCTCCGGTCGATCATGGCTAACTTTTCCTTTTGGTATCTGGTTTGACAACATCCTCTGATTCTGTGCACAAAGTACAGGGATTCTAGAAAAAAAGTGCCTCGGTTCTGCCTGTGACCGATCCTGGTCAAAATATCAAAATATCCAATATCCGATATCCAAATATCCAAATATCCCAATCTATCCAAAAGTCCAAACTGATGTGGATCGAAAGGGGTCCGACTCTCTCGAAAACTAACGTGCTCAGGCCCTGATGCATAGGCTCTAGGCCGGGCTCCGTGATACTCCGATGATTCCGTAGATGATACCCCTACCTAGGTACATATGTAGGTAGTTTATAGTATTCATATTTAATGTTATATAGGTACTATATAGGCATAGGTATTGTAGGTATTTCTATTTGAACTCCTATATAGAATACCTTTTGTGTGTATACTCTATGCTCCATAGACGCATACGTACATTCCACTAAAAAACTACTTGCATATCCGGTGGAGAAGAAACGGTTTATCGTGCGGTCTAGATGATCTGTATTTTATTGTATAAGATACTTATAATACTATGTAATAGTAATAATAGCTAGTCTACTTCTTAGTCTACTTCCTAGTTATACTAGTTAATAGACCTAGACCCAAGACTAACTGGAACTAGAAATAGATTTAATTGTGGCAACTTCTATTGAAATATATAAATATAAAAACATATATCCTTATATTCTTATTATCTTTATAACTTGATCTTTGTAAATATAAACTTGTTATTTGCTTTTTCCCTTTAACCCCCCAATTCCCCCCAATTTCCCCCAGAAACCCCCAGAAAACCGGGAACGGTCATTATCTCCACCAGATTTTGGTTATCTTTGAACTTCTACCTCTTCCTCTTCTCTTCCCCCTCTTCTCCCTCCTCTTCTTCCTCTTTCTTGTATTCCCCTTCTCTCTCCCCTTCTTCGTTTTTGGTACCTTATCCCTGAGCAATCACCTGGATATGCTATATCGTTGAATGACCATTGCCTCGGACTTATCCTCTTGTCATTAATTACATCATTGAAAGAAAAAGGAAATGACGACGTTGTTGACTCCCCGCGAAACCCATTCGCCCTTCTCGGATCCTCTACGGTGTCCCACTGGTCCCACTGCGCAGCGTTATTTCCTCGAAGATCACGCCATCCCCAGAAAATCGCCCATGCTAGATGACTATCACGCGAGGGACTCCTCCCCAGTCGCATCAAATCTACCCTCTGCGCTCCCTTCTCCGGGCTTCGCTCCTATCCCCGAGCAACTCGCCTACCCGTCCACTCTAAATAGCCTGTCACCGGAAAACGAACTCGTCCTACCCTCCTACGACACAGAATCCCTTCAGAATCCCAACGAACCAGAGGACGTGAGTGACGCGTCGACAGAATCACACCCACCTTCGTGGACATTACAGGCTCCATCGGCAGATGACACCTTAATTGAGGATGAGCCATCCAGACACGTGGACTACCTTTCACATGACTGGAAGGAGGAGGATATTTGGTCCTCCTGGCGTTATGTGACGAGTCGGAGGAACGATTATAGTAATGGAGTGAGATTGGAGAATGCCTCTTGGAGGACATGGGCCAAGGCCAAGCACAATCTGAAGACGATATCACCGGAAAGCCTCAATTGGTAGGTTATTAGTGTTACTGATCTTTTCATCCTTTGATCGGCCCTAACTTTTTTCTACCAGGCTGAAGGACTGCGATGTCACCTGGCTATATGGGCCATTAAAAAGCTCCGTCGAACGTGCAACTTCTCCATCTCCCCCTCCAAGTCGCTTGGAGACACCGAACTCTTATCTAGACCGAAAGCCGATCCTGAAGAAGAAGACCGCATCCGAGGCCATCCTCCAGCGGTCACTATCTCAACATACGTTACTTCAACATGCCGGGGCCATTCTCAAGGCTCAAGAAGCCGAGAACAACTGGGCTCGACCCCCTTTCCCCAGGTCCAACACAGACCTGGACCATTTGCATCACCGGACTGGAAGTTCGACATACTCTCTCGGTGGCACACTCACTACCTCATCATCATCTGGAATGACATCTCCAAGCGAACGGCGCCATATCCACTTCAATAATGAAGTTGTACAATGCATTGCAGTTGAAGCCAAAGGTTATGAGGACGATTGGCCGGCCACCTTCGAAGATGAGCCATCTTCGGACGACGGCGTAGTCTTGATGAGACAGATCTCCAGCCGGTCCTCCCTGCGCAACTGCACCACCCCACGCAACAGCTTCAGCGATGGGAAAACCATCGCGCCTCTCCCCTCAACCACGCTCAAGTATCTCGGGGATCCCCCCGAGCCCCATGCTCAGACGATCCTTGACCGATGGTCCACCCCCACCCGGACACTATCACCAACTCCCTCTGTGGAGACCATACGTCCGTCAGGGCCATCAGAGCCATCAGAGCCTTCGGCAAACTTCCTTTTGGATGAGTGTGAAGATCCTAGCCTGGACTTCACGGGCAATTACCCCGATCGTGATCGCGCATGGTTCATCGAAAATGATCCAGCATCAGATCGCCCGCTCCGATTGACTGCTTCGGGCATGATCATGCCGGAAGGCGAGTCCGAGACCCCCAGCAGTAGTATCTTGGACCGGGTTGTGGACACCGTGAACACAGCCCGGGACATTGCCCATGTGATTTGGAATGTGGGCTGGCGCCGCTAATCTTGATCACCACACTCTGCAATCTGCAATCTGCAATCTTCACGACTGATGATGATGGCTAGGCCGTACATAATGGGGGGAAAAGCAAATAGGTTACACTCTGTGGCGTTTTGGGAGAGAAATGATGGATTTGATGGGACTTTTTGTATAGAATCACCTATTGATTGTTAGGGATCATGTAATGACATAATGCATAAAAATAACACATATTGAAACAGTCACATTGGCATTTCAGCTATATAGATAGCCCTTAATGATGTATAGGTCCGCACCGGGGAAATTGCGAGGTTGGGTGTGTATATTAAATGTATAAATGTAGGGGGTTGACCTCGGGATAATGAAACTATTTCATGTTCTTTTTCATTTCCTCCCAATCCACAACTTCTTTACTCTTTACTCTTTATATATGTGGAATATTGAGAAAGTAATCTATTCATATGCTTAAATTACTCCGTAAAAGGATCAAGATCACCGAGATCACCGTTTGAATTCCAATTGCCCCACAGTTCCCCCTGATCTCTTTATCTCTTTCTCTCCTTGAACTTCTCTTTCTTACTGACTTCAAAGACATGGAAACCGTCAATGTCGCCGAATTGGTCGAGCGCCTGGGTAGTGATGAAGATGCCGTGCGCAAAATGGCTGTCTTCAAGCTCCAGGGCAACATCGGAGACCCGTCCTTCGCCGACATCTTCATCGCAGAGGGCGGGCTGGTTCGATTACGCTACCTAACTCTTCACGCAAGCGGGAATACCCTGGCATATAGTTTGACCAGTTTCTCGAGGCTGCTCGATGTCGACAAGGGGTGGGAGTGTGTTGACCAGGAGTTGGTTGAGCGCGTGAGTTATCCTTGAAACCAATTGCAGTGCTCTCTACCTGTGTCTTGTCTTCTCGTAGCCATGTCAGATGCTAATGCGACTGCCCTCTAGATTGTCGAGCTGATCGTCACCCATCCCCTAGTAAACATCCTCCGCGGCGCCATGTCCATTCTCGTCTCGATTGTTTCCCACCCGTACACGGGGAACCGCACCTCCCAGGTCAACAACTTTGGTTTCCGCGCCCTGAAGCCTGCAATCGCCATATACCCCCAATTCCTGGAGATGCTCGTCAGTCGATTATCCTCCGCGGACCATGCGCTGTGTGCCAATGCGCTCCAATTGATCAACTCGCTCATGCGCGACTCGATCACCCACGACCCCGAGGCGGAGTGGCCCAAGTTCATTCAAAAATTACAGGACCTGGGTGTTATCAGAGCGGTGTATGTGCTTATGCAGGATTCCGCCCTTCAGGACCTGGCGCATCCGCTGCTGGAATTCCAGTCGCTCACCAAGGTCCTGCTACGCAAGTGGCGAGATATCCCCGTCAACCAGGAGAAGCCTGAGCATCGCCGCGCGCTGAAGGGGATTTATTTGGCCAGTAACCCGGAGAAGAATTCCGACGAGGCTACCGAGAATGGCGATGATGCACGGCGCTCTAGACGACACCATCCAGAAAAGTGGAGGCGGCTTGGATTTGAGACGGAGAGTCCGGCGGGGGAATTCTATGAGGTCGGTTTCCTGGGTATGATGGACCTGGCGGACTATGTTCGCAGTCATGGGGATGAGTTTCAAAATATGCTCTTGGAGCACTCTACAAAGCCGTCACGACAACGCTGTCCGATTGCTCGGGCATCATTGGCCGTCACATCCATCTTATACGAGCATTTCGAGGTCGAAAAGTCCGACATGGATGATACCAAAACATATCTCATTTCAGAGTCCCGTGCGGGCTTTGATAAACTGTTCCAGCCATTGCTGTTACATTGGACCCGATTACATGTTGCCGGCTTACAGGCCTTCTTCCGCCTGTGGAAGGCGACCGCTGCCGAGGAAGAGGACTTGGACAAGCTCATCGAGCTCGTGCGCATCCTCATCGAGTCGGTGGTTGGCGGAGCTGCTCGGATCAAGGATGTCCAGGACATCGAAGAGGAACTGGCCGATTTCGAATACCACCGATTGCGCGGGCTGCAAATGGAACTCCTTGAACTTACGTACGAGGATGCATGGGGCCAGCACTTGCGACAGGTGCGCGAGGAACTTCATCATGAGGCTCTCCAGTTCGTGAAGGAGCAACGAATCCGATCTTTGCTCCAAGGTAGCTGGTTCGCTCTGGACTCTCACTCCAAATCGGAGTCTGGCCCGGTGCAGAAGTCTATTGCTACGTATCAATATGCCCAGCTCTCTCATAACCGACGATATTTGCATTTCGGTCAATTTGACCTAATGGGCGACCGACCTCCGGAGTTGGACACCCTACCAGAGAAAAGTGAGTGTCCCTGAGTGCTTACCTATACCCACTCACATCATCTTGTATTTGCTGCTAACACCGGGTCAAACCCTCAACAGTCGATCTCTCGATCGTATCATCCGTAGTCTCCAACGTCTCTACTAATCCAGATCATTCCTCTACAGCCACCGTGAAGACCGCACCCCGTCAACCCACAACCAAGATCACCATCCACGGCTACGCGCCCTCCACAGCCACCGGACACGGAAAGGGCCACAGCCACGCCCGGTCCGGCAGCAGGACCACCCAAAAGGAGGTGGTGCTGCTCACGCTGCGGCCCTCCTCGCACAGCATTGCGTCCGAATGGTTGGATGGTCTGCTGATGCTCCTCAACCAGCAACCCATCACTGCAGAGACAAGCAAGCTGATTGACCTGGTCAGCAACTATGGGTTGAAAATCCGCCTGCTTAATGTGCGGTTTGACGATGCCACTTTCGCCGGTGAGGCTCCCCAGGTCCCTGCGAGAGATGGTTTGGATGAAGATTATTACTATGATGTATTCGGAGGCGCATAGGGAGTACTTTCTTCTATATAGATGTCTCTTTTTCTTTTCTCTTTCCTGGTTGTTTTGGGATTTTGGTTTCTTTGGCTCTGCCGACTCAGATTCTGGTCAATATACCCGTTGTGCGATTTGTCTTTATGAATGTAATTTATTCCAACAGGATATAGATTAATATTAACATGTACATCTACGTCTGTATCTATATCTATCATCTATAATGTCTCATCCACCTGTATGTTGTACTATAAATCCGGCAAAAGGCCCACCGCTTGGCGTCATAAGCTTATCGCACGCGTATCTCAACTTCTCCAGGTCTTTGACCAACTCATCATGGACGGTCGTCCTCCTAAAAGACAACGCAGATCTAAGGATTCAAAGGATGAGCCGAAAATAAAATCAAAACGAAAACCCGTCATTTCAGATAGCTCCAGTCCTATCGAACCAACAGAACCCTTCGCCCTCTCCTCACGCCCAAAACCCTCCTACTCGCGCGGCACAACACCATCAACCCGACCCCCCTCATCCTCGCCCTCTCCAAACAAAAAGACCAAAGCGTCACCAAATCAAGGCCCAAAATCCAAGTCCCTCCACAGCTTCTTCCAGCCCGCAACAGAGGGACAGCGATGGGCACCACAAAAGACCGAGAAGCAGTCCCTCCCGCCGGTCAGGGAGACTGTCGACGTGGACCTGATTGAAGATGACTACGACACCTACGACGAAATCTTTACACAGCATCTAGCTAATGAGCGAGCGGGAATGGGTCTGACGGCCATGAGCTCGAGCCAGACACGTCAGTCAGCGCCGAAACCAGCACCGAAGCCAAAGCCAAAGGCCCAGGTCAAACCACCGCGGAAGACGACGAAACGGTTTCTTCTGTCTACGGACCGTGGGGATGGCACTGCCAAGGAGCCATTGGCTGCGCAACCGGCTAATGAACCGGACCGTCGTCCGTGGGCTCAGCGGTTCGCTCCGGCCAACCTAGGCGAATTGGCCGTTCATAAGAAAAAAGTCTCGGATGTGCAGCATTGGCTGGAAGATGCTTTTGCTGGGAGGCGTTCTGAGGTGAGTTTTTGACCAGCCGAGGATAATTCGGGTTTTGAGTTTGAACGTATTTCTGACAATCCCCAGAGGTTGCTCGTCCTACGAGGTCCGGCAGGCAGTGGGAAGACGACCACTGTGTCTTTGCTCTCCGAGTCACTTGGTTACGACATTGTTGAATGGAAGAATCCCCCGGTTTCGGAATTTGGAGCTCGTGATTATCAATCTGTGAGTGCACAGTTCGAGGAGTTTCTTGGACGGGGGAACAAGTTTGGAGGACTTGACCTCGAAGATGCCAGCGAGCTCGATTCCCAGAAAGAAGAGAAACCTCGGGACCAGCGGATACTTCTTGTAGAGGAGTTTCCAACAATGCTTGGCCGGGCGTCCTCCGCCCTCACAGCGTTTAGGACGTCTCTTCAGCGATATTTGGCTGCCTCTGCGAATGACCATGCCCGGGGCAGTTCTGGATCGAATCATCCGCCCATCGTGATCATCGTGTCGGAGACTTTGTTGGGGTCCGCGTCCTCGATCTCGGATAACCTGACAGTTCACCGGTTACTGGGGCCCACGATCTACAACCACCCCGGGACAACGATAATGGATTTCAATAGCATTGCACCCACTTTTATGCACAAGGCTTTGCGGTCTATTTTAGACAGAGAGGCGCGGACTTCCATGCGTGTCCAGATACCTGGGCCGGGTGTTATAGACAGTATTTCTGAAATCGGCGATATCCGCAGCGCAATCTCCTCTCTCGAATTCCTCTGTCTCAAGGGGGACGATACAGGGAGATGGGGGGGCAACGTGGCCAAAACAAAGAAAGCTCGAGGTGAGGTTGCTTTGACAGCGATGGAGAAAGAGTCTCTCAATATGATAACCCAGAGAGAGGCCAGCTTGGGTATGTTCCACGCCGTTGGGAAGATCGTGTACAACAAACGCATGGACCCGAGTCTGATCGAGGGCGATGTCGAGATCCTTCCACCGCCACCGGACTATCTGCGCCACTATGCCCGACCAAAAGCTTCGCAGGTCTTGGTCAATGATCTGGTCGACGAGACGGGGACTGACGTGTCGACGTTCATCAGTGCCCTCCATGAAAACTACATCCCATCCTGTGATGGGGATAATTTCACCGACTGTTTCAACGACTGCATCGACGCCCTCTCCGATAGCGATATCCTCAGCGCCGACCACCGACCAGGGCAAGGGGCACGAGCCGGGATAGGAACTGGAATCACCTCTTTCGGTAACGGCGTCGACGTGCTCCGGCAGGATGAAATGAGTTTCCAAGTTGCGGCGCGTGGTCTCCTTTTCGCCCTTCCATACCCGGTCAAGAGACGGGTTGGGCCTGGAGCCGGGCGAAGCCGCGCGGGCGATACCTACAAGATGTTTTACCCAGCATCTCTGCGATTGTGGAGAGAGGCTGAAGAAATTGATGGACTGATCGACTCGTGGATGAACCGATCACTCGATCCTTTTGGACAGCAGCAGCACCTCTCTCAGAATGGCTCTGACCTCACAGGGGTCAGTTCCTGGAAAAATCTCCAGGGTGGAAGGTCGGCATCAGCCTATTCAAAGGATAAAGATAATACTCCAAGTGTGGTTACGATGATGCCCCGGCATGATCTACTGCTTCATCAACTACCATATATGGCTGCAATCCGGCGTCAGGACCCGGATTGTTGGCAGTTGGATAAGATCACCAGCATTCGCGCCAACCAGAACCTCCGTGATGGAATTGACGACATGGAGGAGTCTCCAGCACCAGGATCGCGTATGAAATCATCCAGCAGCAATGGTTTTGGGCCTCGACTGGCTGAAGAGAAATTGATTCTCAGTGACGATGATATTGTCGATTGAGTGTGTTACTACATATGTGTACCATAGTGAATGAAATATATAAAGAACAGAAACATATATACTATATAGACCATAGGCTATCCTACATATGTATGTAGGTATACTCCGTAGTATATTTACTTATCTCGTGATCCACTCTCTTATCTTCAGCCCCATCTTCCTTTTAACACCTTTCACCCTTCGAAACCCAGAGGTAAGTCAATGCATCAACATCCCTATATCATCACTCACATTCAATTAGGATGTTAAATGATCATGAACCCTCGAAACGAGGACATGATGACTCTTACCTGATCAGTCGCACTCGAGTCTCCGTGAACATATCTGGAAATACCAACTTCGCTTCGACCACGTCTCGATCTCGAAAATCTGATGAGCCTAACTATGCTCAATTGAAGCAAGATGCTCCGGGCCTCGTTGCTGCTGCCGCACATGCGGCGGTTCCTAGCTGGACAAGCATGGTTCTAATGGTCTCTCTTATCTTCGGCGGCTGCTGTGCCAATGTAGGTGTCTAGAGAACCTCCCGCGCTGCTATGGGGGAGTAAAACAGGGACTGATTTTGTGTATAGGTCTTCGCGCTAGAGGCAATTATCAAGTAGGTCAACAAAGGCTAATCCAAAACACAACGCTAATCCCATATCTTTTCCAGAGAACAGCCTACCGCCGGTAAGTACGACAACCAGAACCAATAAAGACAACCACCATCGCATATTCCTAACCAAACCCGGTTCATGCACAGGTCCCTTGATCACATTCGCCCAATTCGTTCTCTGTGCGCTATTCACCATCCCAAGCTTCCTATCCCCCTCAGCCGGACCACGAGCCCTATTCCTGAACCGCCGCGCCATCCCACTACGTTCGTGGGTGGTATACACCGCTTATTTTGTGAGCGTCAACCTCCTCAACAACTGGGCCTTCGCATATAAGATCTCCGTCCCGCTACACATAATCCTCCGGTCTGCAGGCCCCGTCGCCTCAATGCTAATCGGCTACCTATACAACGGCAAACGCTATTCCCGTGGCCAGATCGCCTCCGTAGGGATGCTGACGGTGGGCGTGGCGGCAGCCGCCATTGCCGACGCCCAATCCAAAGGCGTGTCTATCCACATCGACTCCGATGCGGCGGACACAGCCACGACGGTTACGGGCTTCACGATCCTTGCACTCGCGATGGTCCTCTCGGCATTCCAGGGGATCTATGCTGACCGGCTGTATGCGACTTACGGTAGGGATCATTGGAAAGAAGCGCTTTTCTACTCCCATGCGCTTTCTCTGCCGCTTTTCTTGACGAGTTGTCCGCAGTTGCTGGGTCAGTGGCGGGTGGTGGCTTCGTCGCCTTCTTTGCTATCGCATTTGGATTCCGGGTGGTGGGTGTCGTCCAATGCGCTTGGGGGTACTGCTTTTTCGGTGCTGGGGCGGATTTTCCAGATTGAAGCCGTGAAGGCTCTCCTGGCGCATCTGCCGGTTCAGGTTGCTTACCTGGCGATGAATGCACTGACGCAGTACCTGTGTATCCGGGGGGTCCATCTTTTGTCAGCCAAGTCCTCGTCGTTGACTGTTACTATTTTCTTGAATGTTCGCAAGTTGGTTTCCCTACTCCTGTCGATCTACCTCTTCGGGAATCATTTGGTTGGGGGTGTCTTGGTCGGCGCGGCTCTGGTGTTTGTCGGCGGTGGGTTGTATGGCTTTGAGGGTGCGCGCTTACGAAGCGTTGCCAAAAAGGCTCAGTGAGATGCACATTAGATGAGTGTTGATCTACATATCTAGACACGATTCCTTTTGCATGTTATATATCTCGGATTTGTCTTACGGCTGGTTGCATTCCTAAGAGCTACCAATGCCACGAATAGAAGGAAAGATATATCGATATCATGTGCAGGCCGCAATAGTTGTACATAAATTGAGATAGAAGCAATATCGTCCACATTTGAGTGGAAAGGCGTCAAGCATGACGCAGAATCAAGATCACCCCGGCTACCCCCGAGCCAGACCAACATAATAAAACAGAGAACCCATCTATAACACCTCGCCCACAATCTTGGCAGCTTCCTTGTATGTTTCCAATAGCCGCTCACACTTCTCTCTCTCTGCCTTGATGCCATCATCCTCGTAAAGAAGCTCGCCGAAAAGATCTTCTTTATAAAGCTCGCTCACGAGTCTGTTCTGAACTACGTCCTTGCAGTGGTTCACAAGGAGGTGCATGACAGCCTTGGGAACCTGATCTGCAATAGTCTCTCGGACAATGTTAAAGTATGATGAGATGAGACGGCGAATGAGCTCAGTTTCAAGCATCTCACGATCCGTGAGTGCAGGCTCCGTGTTCTCATGGGGCTATAAGATTTGTAGTCAGTCAGATGCATGTAAAGCGTAACGCCTGCACAGTGGTACTTACGAAGGCAGACAAGTCACCGCCATACTCTGGTGGTGCAGCGTACTCTTCCGTCGGCATAATTGGAGCCCGAACCTCGGCACGCCGAATGCTCTGGCTAATGCTGGGCTCACCTGCATGTGGCCCTTGCCGGTTGGTGTTCATGCCTGCCGGCGACATAGCCGTATTGTGAGTGCCTTCCTTGCCAAAGAAGTAGTTCAGGAACGAGTCCCGAGCAGTGTTTGAGGCACCGCCACCGAACGCAGCATGGTTAGATTGAGCGCCATTCAGAGTAGCAGCAATGCCGTTCTCGCCAGTGCGGCCAACATGAGGAGACATGCTCCGCGATCCCTTAGAGGAGTGGCTTCGAACGGGAAGGTTTTGCTTGTCAGCATGTTCTTCTTCGTCGGGACCTCCCGTATTGCCATTGGGAGCTCCCAATTCCTTCTGACGTCGCTTCTCACGCTTTCTTTTTTCCTCTGCAAGCACGGTTTTTCTTTCTTCGTCCTGCTTGTTCTGCATGATTGAAGACATGGCAGCTGCGGCGCCAAGGAAGTTCGGGTGGTTGGTGTTGATGTAAGCTCTTTGGATTGAGATCAAAGATTCTACATAAGTCGAGCATGGGCCCAGACGCTCACGAAGAAGGTCAGATACGACCTCAATCAGCTTTCCTTGGAGACGAGGGAAACGCAGGAGTTCCTGATTGCCGCATGTGTGGCAGATCTTGATAAGCTCCTCGTAGACCAGCTCCACGCAGCGCTGACTGGGCGATTCAAGGAGTTTAATTTGTGGTTTGACCAGTAAATCAAATGCCAGCTCCGGGACAAACAGGCTGGGGCGAGGACCTGTCGAGTTTCGGATGGCCGTTCGGATGTCGGAAACAGTCAGGTTATGAGTGGGATCGATCGTTTCCAGTGAGTTTCCAAAAACAGAGTTGAAAATGTAGTAAATCCTTGCTCCACCGCATAGCTCTTTGGTAGAGATCTCCGATGAAGTTCCGTCGATAGATGAGATGAATGAGGCAGCAAATCTGGTCATCTGCTGAAGAATCAATGACCCCCGGTGTTCTTCACCGCTGAACTGTTTGTTTCCATAGCTGGCCAACTCTTGCTGAGTCTGACCCATCAAGGTGTTCAGCCGAGCCTTGATATCCGGGAGCCTGTCTCGAATGTGAGACATCAGGGTTGTGTTGAGGGTCTTGGCTAAAAAGTGCGTACCGCAACGGTTGGCCATATTCCTGTAAGCTGGGTGGTGCCGGAAGAACTCAGACTCTGCCCGCAATGCATCGGCAAGCGATTTTCCAGATTGGATATCCTGCTGAGACCGGTTGACAACGCCAATAAATCCAAGCTTCAGGGGATACACACGTCCAGACAGGATGTCCATCGCATTGGTGCCATGGTCCATGAGATCCAGCTTTGACAGCACACCAATCGTCCTCCGGCCCATGGCATCCACCTGGCGGGCAAGCTTCAGCGCCTCGGAATTGACTAGATCGACATTGGCCGGAGAGACAGCAAGGATAATGCTGTTCGGTTTGGCGATATATTCCAGAATTAAGGTGCGTGTCTGTTTCTCAATGTCGGACGGCTGGTCACCAATAGGCACCTTTGTCAGCCCAGGCAGATCCACGAGTGTGAGGTTGAGCACATGAGGCGAGAAGATCTTGAGGTTAATCGGCTGTCTATTGATGCCTTTGTTGCTTCCTGCGATCCTTGCCGTTTCTGCTTCGATCTCTTGCTTCACTTGTCCAAAGTCATCAAACTTGCGCCCCGGCAAGTGGTGGAATTCGGCCCATTCGTGTTGACCGGCAACACTAGCAGCCGTGTGCGGGATATGAATCTCATCGGTTTCCGGCTTATCATCACGTTCACTGGGCACGTTGATAAGTTGTAGGATTAGGGGCCGCCGGGTGACAATTCCGCTACCTCTTGGTAGAAAGTCCCTTCCGACTATATTCTCTAGGACCGAAGACTTTCCGGATGACTGGGAACCGACAACAACCTAAATGGTGATTAGTCTTGGGCTGGCCCGGCATCAAATGACAGCTGCCTCTTAGACTCCGAGAGCCCTGTACGCGAGCAGACTCACAATTTGGGGCAAATCTAAGGAATCATTCCCAATGGTATTGAAGACCAGATCCTGAAGCTTGTTCACTGTCACGAGCAAATCCTCGCCCAGCGATGTCATGATGTCGAACCGAAGGCAGGCTCCTTGAGACGCACAGGTAGGAGCTAGGGCTCGGAGTTAAAAAAAAAAAAGGAGGGAAAATTAGTTAAAAGTACACGCAAAGTGAGGTCGCGTGTAAACGGTCACCGGGATCCCTATAGGCCTAATCTCCTTGGAACCCTGGGAACATTGTTTATGGCCACTTTTTCGGCACACGTGATGCTGACATAATCAATACTCCGGTCATGACGTCGATGATTTGGTGACTTCTATATACACGGACACACGCACACGCACATAATAATATTATATGCAATACATGCTCAAAAGGAGGAGAAAAGGATAAGAAATGTCAGATGTCAATCTACAGATAAGATGTCATTCGAACGAGGTTTTGTTGACTTGGATTAAATTGACATTGGCAGTGGACTGGGTATATTTATACTCAAAAGAATCAAGGATACGATACATAGGCCACATCTAGTTTGGCGAATCAGTAGAATTTGGATTTTCTCTTGTTGCATTTCTGGAATCGCAGTATCTATGTCTGATCCAATCACTCGTCTAGGCGAACGTAGTTGGCAGGGAATAGACCTTGTTTTCCATTGTACTCACCAAGCCACCAGTCATCATCCGGGAATTCCTACGAGCAGGTTAGCACTGTAGATAGCGATGGCTCAAAGGCCGAGAAAGAAGACAGGGATTGTCCCACTTACCACGTTAGAAATCTTCGCGTCTTCAGGGAACCCAATCTCGTTATCCTCGGCGGCTTCATAGTCATACAAAGCGGTCGCCGTGACGCCTTTGGAGCTTGGAGTAGCCGCTGATGATGCAGCGGCAGCAACAGGGGTGGATGCGGCCGGAACGGGGGCAGCAGCAGGCTCGGGCTCTGGTTCATAGTGGTGGGAACCGGCCGTTGCGTGTGATGCAGGTTCTTTGTCTTCCAGAAGCTCCACATAGTTGGCCGGGAAGAGGCCACGCTCACCCTGAGTATTGACACCAACCCACCAATCCGGGTCCACCATCTCAATGTCGGTCACATACTCTCCCTCCCGCAATTCAATCTCATTATCCTCAGCCTTCTCGTAGTCGTACTGGATCTGGGCTCGCGGTCCGCCTTGGGGCTGCTGGTGCTGCTGAGGAGCGGTTGCTTCGGCCACAGCACGACCCAGGTCGTGAGAATCATCCTCAATATCCCTCTCATCCGGAACGGCCTCTTGGAGGCTATGAACCGGCATAGCAGGGGGAGGAGCATGTTGTTCCTCGTGGACATCAGCAACACTGTCGGCAACGCTGTGGCCAACTGGCATGGCAATCTGGATCGGCGAGCTCTCACGCACTGGGGGAGTGGGAGGTGTCGGGGAGCGAGGCTGCGGTGGGGGAGAAGGAAGAGCCTGTTGGGCATCATTCTCAGGCTCGGACTCGACAGGCCCAGATGATAGCCCCGGTACAGGAACAGGGCGACTGGCCTGCGGAACAGGTGGGGCAGGAGGAGCGAGTGGCGCAGGTGCAGGCGTGTCATGAGCGAATTGCTCACGAATACTACTCACGTGGGGTTGTGGTTCCTCCTCTTGTTGATCATTGGCTTTTGCATCAACAGGCTGCTCAGGAATGTGTGTTTTCTCCTGTGCGGTTTGAACAGGAGCCCAGGACTTGCCCGCATAGGAGCTCTTCCACTCGCCCTGGCCACTGGTTTGGCACTGAATCGGAGTAGGGGTAGAGACAGTCTCGGTGCTCCCAGGTGACGAAGCCATTCCGCGCTCCTTGGCCTTGCGTTCTGCCCAAATTTGAGCAGGTGTTTTGCCCCCCTCGTCGGCAAAAGTTCGGCTTGCAGCTCCAATCTGCGCACTCGAGCTTGGCTTAGGCTGAATACCAGTTGGGAGGGGTGGCTTTGTTCCTGGGAAGGAGGGACTAGAGCCAAACTTGTTGGCAACCCTTGGTTTGGGTAGGGTGGTCAAGCGCTCCGAAGCATTAGAGGGCGCAGGTCGCTCGGGTAACGCTGCTGGCTGTCGATTGACTGCGGGGCTCGGTGAGACGTTGTCACTGGTGCCTTCCGGCTTCTGTGCTCTAGCCCGAATAGCAGCGATGTCGACTTTTCCAACGGGCTCATAAGAACCCTTGACAATCGTCGGGCGCTCATCTGTCGCCTGACCAGATGCGGCAGCTTGCTTCCGAATTGCAGCAATATCGACTTTACCCACTGGCTGGTAACCACCTTTAACCACATCGCTAGAATCATTGGTAGTAGCGGCAGATTGGCGAGTCGCTGTGGGGTTTGCCTTGAGTTCTTGCAGGTTCACTCTAGTCGGCTGGTAAGCCGACTGTACCTTTTCCAATTGGGTGCGGGTTACGGGAGGGGCATCTGCACCCCATCCATCGTCAGTCACGCCAGACGGTGAAGGTGCGGGCTGCACGCGAGCAGCTGGGCTGGGGGTGATCCCCCCGGATCGAGTCGGTGTGAAAGCAGGCTTGCTAGCCACGACAGGGCGGGGCGCTGGGGCAGGAGCAGGAGCCTCGCCCACTGAATACTTGGACCCGGAGGAATCTGCCACTCGCTGGACAATTCCCTCGGGGGTTAGATCCCCATCTGCTCGGGCTGTGATCTGCACATGGTATCCCTATCCAGACAAGTCAGTCTCACCGCGGGGGTTGCGTCATAGCAAGGGAATTCCTCACGTGAAGGAACTTGGCAACTGTAGCCAGGTGGCTGGTAAAGTAACCCTTTGTTCGTTCCGGCACACCTTCTCCACACCAGCCAATGAGAACGTTCTTTGGAAGGCCGGTGTTGGAGTCCGTTACTTTCACATAGGCGAATTGCACCCGTCCTTCGGAAAATTCCTCGATGAGGTCGTCCAATTCACCCTCTGACAGTACGATTTGTCAGTGTGCGACGGTAGGTTTGGTAAGAAAGGATCACTAACCTCCGGTGTTCTGGACCTTAAGGACACTCTCCTTACCTCCATCTTGCTGGAAGGCACTGACAAGCGGGGTAGAGACTGAGTAGACAACCCATTGGCCATAAGTGGGAGACCCTCCATTCCCAGAAGGGGGTGGTGCATTCACCACTGTCTGATAACTTTTCGATATCGAGGGGCCATTGGAGGAGAGATTGAGAGAAGCCATGACTTTCCGGCGGATAGGCGGGGAGAGGGGAGGGAAAGCTCGTCAAGTTTTAGATGTGTCCACGTGGGATGGGAGTTTGCTTTTTTGTTACAATATCTGTATCTCATGCAGTGTCAGTACAAAGCAATCAAAGCTCTTGTGCAATCAATATAGGTTGGATAGATAGGAGAGGAGGGAGTTGACGTACTTGTAAACACCGACCAAAGGAATAGGACGGGGATGAAAGGTTTCAAAAATGAAGATATCGCCACCAAAAAATAACGATAAGTACAGAATCAAGAATATTGAGAGAGGTCAGAAATGATGAAGCCTAGAGGTGGAGAGAAAGAGAGAGAGAGAGGAGAGGTTATTAGGGGAAATGGTTGTAATACGAGACCTGGTATAGCCAATACATACACATATCATAATAGTAAATAATAGTAAATATCCAAGGAGCATCTTCACCTTATAAACATACATAATATAGCTTTAAAAAGTAACTGATTTTAATGAGTTAAAAAGCCTGTCATTAGTATTGTCACTAAAAAAAAAGGTGAAAATGAAAATAGCACCTTGCATAGTTCAGTATATGCAAGCTATAGTTGGAGATGTATACATCAGTACATGCGTACACTTACATACACATGTAATGTTACAGACGATGTGTACTAGTATTGATGTGTATTGACATGTATGTATTTTACTCTAGGCCTGGACTTCCCCCCATTTCTCACCGACAGAGGTGGGGAGCTTCGAGCTATCAGAGAGTTTTTTTTTTTTCTTTCTTTCTCTTTTCCTTTTCTTTTCTCTTTGCTCTTTTGAATATATTGAAATATCTATCTTCTAATTCTCCTAATTTTCAATTCTATAATTCTTCGGAATTACATTGTTGATCTGGAGTGTGAAACAAATTAATAATCTCATCACTCCAATTCTGTACCTACACAGGTACACACAGAATATAACAAGGGGGGAAACAGCAGTCATGGGACATCCGCAACCCGATCTCAGTTCCAGTCGGAATGCCAACGCGTCCGCTGATTCCTCTAACGATAAATCAGCCACCTCATCCCCAGGTCTCAAGAGTCCCATGGACTCTCCTCTCCATGAAAGCTCCAATGCACTAGATCAGCCTACAGAGGATATTTTGCCCAGAGATCAGCAGCAGAAAACAGCCACCTATGACTATGCCTATGAGAAGTCAATGAGTCACGCCGAGGCAAGACTCTTCTATCAACATCATCAGCTAGCCGCGCGGAACGACACCACCCTTCCTTTGAGCCCAGTGGTCCCAGCCCGCTCAGCAGTCGAATTTTACCCCGAAGAGCCACCGGCTAACATTACGGATCTGATGAATACTCAAGGCCAGCTCTCTCGCGAGGGATCTATGGTCCTTGAATCCGAACCCTCGGCACTACGCCTGCAATCCGCCAGTGAGCCTGGTCCTTCTGCGTCTCATTACCTTGAAGATGACCAGGATGAGGTGAACGATTCTGCCCGAAACCAGGCGGCGCTTCTGGGTGCTGTCCATGGGCAGGGACCATACTCGGCGGCGGAGAGTCTACAAAGCGCCGGGGTGGGAATCGGAGGCCCGCAGGTTGCTAGCGGATTTGCATCTAGCGGTGATGCTGTGACGTCTGAGCTGAATGCTATCTATTGCAAAATCAAGAAATTACTTGATCGGCGATCCCAGTACATGGATCTTTCTTTGCAGGGGCCCGGAAATGATCCTAAGGACCAACCGGACTGGCAGATCTATCCTCCGCCTCCAGAACCAGCGTGGGATGATGGCAAAGAATATCAACCCGGTAGCCTCGGTGACGCAGCTGACCTTGCAGGAAAGAAGAGGAAAATGGGCCAGGACATTGGGGAGGATTTTGACATGGAAGAATTGATGCCTCTGCCCAAAGAATCGCCCTGGACATATAGGCTGGATGGCAACAGCGTATATCAGGTCTTTGATTCCGAGGCTTCTGCTGACCAGCAGACACCTATTGTCCGGATCCCCTCGTTGCGCGACTTCTATATGGATCTGGACGCCGTTGTGGATGTGTCGACCGACGGACCTGCTAAAAGCTTTGCGTTCAAGCGGTTGTCGTACTTGGAGGGCAAATTCCAATTGTATACGTTGCTCAATGAATACCAGGAGATGGCCGACAGCAAGAAGGTCCCTCACAGGGACTTCTATAACGTGCGCAAAGTGGATACACATGTTCACCATTCGGCATGCATGAACCAGAAACATCTTCTTCGCTTCATCAAGAGCAAGATGAGAAAGTCTCCGGACGAAGTTGTCCTTTTCCGAGACGGAAAACATCTGACCTTAAGGGAGGTCTTTGAGAGTATCAACTTGACTGCTTATGACCTGAGCATTGATACTCTGGATATGCACGTAGGTTTCTCATCACATCCCTTGTTTTTGATTATTCGAACTCTACGGTTGATGAAGATGCAAGTCTGAATGCATCAGTATTGCTCGTCCTGCCCCTACGCCCCCTTCTAAGCCACAGGTATTACGATCACTGACCCTGACTGCGTAGGCACACACCGACTCCTTCCACCGATTTGACAAATTCAATTTGAAGTATAATCCGGTTGGAGAATCCCGACTGCGTGAAATTTTCCTCAAAACAGACAATTACATCAAAGGTCGCTACCTCGCAGAGATTACCAAGGAAGTAATCTCAGACTTGGAGTCTAGCAAATACCAAATGGTGGAATGGCGTATATCGATCTACGGTCGTTCTCTTCAGGAATGGGACAAGCTTGCGGCCTGGGTAGTGGACAATAAGTTGTTCTCGCCTAATGTTCGCTGGCTCATTCAAGTGCCTCGTCTCTATGATGTCTACAAAGCAAGCGGCATGATGGAGAACTTTGAACAAGTCATCACCAATGTCTTCCAGCCGCTGTTTGAAGTGACCAAAGATCCTTCTAGTCATCCCAAACTCCACATCTTCCTCCAGCGAGTAGTTGGATTCGACAGTGTGGATGACGAAAGCAAACCCGAGCGCCGGCTGTACAGAAAGTATCCCATTCCCCGGGAGTGGAGCACCAAGCAGAATCCGCCTTACACTTACTGGCTATACTTCATGTTCGCCAATATCGCTTCCCTCAACAACTGGAGGAAACGCCGAGGGTTCAACACCTTTGTTCTACGCCCTCATTGCGGAGAGGCAGGCGATCCGGATCATCTGGCTGTCGGCTTCCTCTGCTGCCACAGCATCAGTCATGGTATCTTGCTGCGCAAGGTACCTCTACTGCAATACCTTTACTATCTGGATCAGATCGGCATTGCCATGTCACCACTCAGTAACAACGCTTTGTTCCTCACATACGATAAGAACCCCTGCGCTACCTTCTTCAAGCGAGGACTCAATGTGTCTTTGTCCACCGATGATCCATTGCAGTTTGCATTCACAAAGGAGCCTCTCATTGAGGAATATTCAGTCGCCGCACAGATCTACAAATTCAGTGCAGTCGACATGTGCGAACTGGCGAAACATTCAGTTGACCAAAGTGGATTTGAGCTCTCCCTTAAAGAAAGATGGCTCGGCTCGAATTGTTCCATGCCTGGAGTCGCTGGCAATAATGTTGCAAAGAGCAATGTACCAGATATTCGTGAGGAATTCCGGCATGAGACTTTGCTCGGAGAGTTGTCCTTGTAAGTTGCCCATGATCTTCGACGTCAAGGAAATGGGGCTAACTGTACATCGTCTCGTCAGGATCGAGCGATATTCCGAGGGCAATGTGACCGGGGAGCAGAAGAGCTTGGCCCCAAGCCCACCAGGGGCAGCGGTACCCTCGAATCATGGTAAATCTATCTTGGGGAATGATCAGGAATTATGCAGCTGGCTGACTTCGAAATCCATTTTTAGATCACCATACATCTAATCTCGAGTCCCAATCTGAGCTGAGTTCAAGTGCAGCTGACACTACAGATGCCTTACCCAGGGAGACCCATGGTACAAATCAGATGGCTACCACCCCTTCGACGCCATCGACGTACCTAGCTCGGTCACCTCGCCTTGGGACGGGTGAATTCTCGTCTCCCGGTGGCAACCCTGCCCTCGGAACAGGGGTTGGGGGACCAGACGGTCTGCCAGAGCAGAAGATTTTCCCGGGCATCGTTCATGAGAGGGTGCGAAAGGGAAATATGCAATAGAATTACACGTCAGCGGGTTCGGGTGACACATATATCGCAGCCTAGGGGAAGAGAGCAAGATATTGGAGCAAGATCAACGGAAATCGACTCCTCACTCAATGGAGTTCAAAATTAAAGTGATTATCTTCCGACACAATAGTGCCCTCGTAGTACATACCATGGACATGCTGTACATGCACAATCCTATGAAAAAAAATAAAAATAAAAATAAAAAAATAAGAACGCCAGATGAAATAGCCACAGTTGGGTGAATTCAATAGGGACCCATTTGTATGAATCAAACACAAATGCACTCCTCTTGGCCATAACATACAAATGAAATCTTGAAACCACTTCAAATAGCCCAGCTGCCTCTTCGTTCCGGCAGTCCCCAGCCGTCAAGATTTGTATCTTCTTCAGCCATGCCAGGCTCCTGTCTCGCCCACTCCTGGATATATAGACGGAGAGCTTTCCACCGTGTACAGGTATCCGCGAGATCGTCCTTCCCTGAGGCCACAAGATAGCCTCTAGCATCAGTTTGCAAGTCGTCCCGGCGAAGACCCTCGACCGAGATGCCCGAAATTCGGCTGAGTTCGTAATCATAATAACGGGCAATGCACGGGTAACCCAAAGACAAGTAATTATAAATTTGAGTCACAAATCCATCATGGAATTCGG
The DNA here is from genome assembly GCA_002072365.1 of Penicillium flavigenum. Classification (NCBI taxonomy): domain Eukaryota; kingdom Fungi; phylum Ascomycota; class Eurotiomycetes; order Eurotiales; family Aspergillaceae; genus Penicillium; species Penicillium flavigenum. The sequence goes on from MLQL01000047.1 coordinate 176,397, forward strand.
ACTCAATGGCTTTCTGGAGATTAGGGCTCGCGGGCTTCCGGGAACTATGGTTTCCGGGCGAGGCTGCGAGACGGTCCAGATTTGTATATGAAGGAGATGGGCTGAGTCCCATGCTAATGCCAGCCTCATCGACACGAGGCATGGGGGTAACAATTCCAGGTAGGAGACCGTGCACTTCCCGCTCTTGGCCGTCGTCTTTGCAACAAGTGCCCATCCAAAGTCCAGCACCCTTTCCGCCGCCACGAGGAGGCGCTGCGTACCACAGGTCACCACAGCCAGTGCAAAGATCATTTACACCATGGGAGGCTGCATCAGTGCTAGAGTGCTCACATATTGTTCCCTCGGGTGAGTCGCTTCGAGGAAGGACGATTTCACTGCCAAGCATGGGCGGGTTCTTGCCATTCTTATTGTGTTCTGATGAAGACTTTGGTTGTCCAGATGCACCCATAGCCCGGATCCTCATTTCAGCCTCCTCCTTGTGGTGGCGCATGTACTCAAGTTCCCAGGACAAATCTACCGAAGATTGTCGTCGAGATTTGATATGATGATACTTCATAGACACATGATAACCGTCCGAGTCTCCATCGTCTTCATCGATGGCGAAATGATCAACAGGCTCGTACACCTGCTCGTTGGGAAACGCAGCCAACGCCTGCTCCTTCAACTGGATCTGTGCAGATCGAGCGGCAAGAGAGAGCAAAAATTCCGAGATCTCCCCGTCGCAGATTTCACGGGGTAACTTGCTCGTGCACAAATCCCGTGACGCTTTATTGGAAGGCCCAGGGGGTGAAGTGCACGCCGAATGCGATCTGGAGTTATCCGATTCTTCGCTGCTGTTAGAGGGAATCGATGGGAGGTCCGGAACTCGAAACGAGTGTCTGCGGGCTTGTTGCCGGCGCAAAAGACTGGCAAATGAGAATTGAGACTCTGATGGCAGATAAGTGGGGGCATTTGGCTTTGTCTCTGGCCACAGTGTCGTGTCTGGACAAGTGATTGTATGGGGTGCTGAAGATCCTACGGCATTGTGCCGTTGGATAAACCGAACAGGTTCCCCTTTTCGGACCGAGCGAGTGTCGGTTTCTATCAGGTCGGGTTTAAATCTTCTTGGAGCGGTCGATGTCTTGCTTTGTGACGCAGAATTCCTCTCATGTACCTCGGAAGTCGAATGAGACCGTCTATTACTAGTTTTGCTTGTTTCAATTGGTTCAGGTAGGAATCTTCTGGTCGACCGCTGTTCACTGGGTTCTCTTGAGTGTATTTCGGGCTTTGATAGAGCGGATTGGTTTGCTCCACTCAAAGTGGACTGTTGGACGTTGGAGCTTCGTGATACGGTTTCGATTGGCTGGGCCAGGAATCTCCGAGGGGCCCTGGGTGATACTTGACTTTGTGAAAGTGCAGATCCGAGTGCTCGATGTCGATTATCCGAAGAAATTGGCTGACACTCATAAGGAGTGGTCAGATCTTGAAGTTTGTCCGTAGATCGACACACCTCTCTTCCATCCTCCGTGGGCATGTTAGGTTTCCCATGTGCTTCTGGGGGATGGCCCATTGTCAAATGCTCGCAATCTATGATAACTCTGAATCATGCTATCAGGTGTCAAGATGGTTGGCAGAGAATAAGCATTTTAGGGTTCAGATTCAAGGCACTTTCGTTCTTATCGGTGTGTTTTGTTTATGAGAGCATGCGGGGTCGAAAGAGCGGTCTCGATGTGACTAGAAAACAAAGAAAGGGCGTAACCTTATGTAATGCATCAGATATCATGGAACATCTTGTTCGAAAGAGAAAGAAGAAGAAGAAGGAGAAGGAGAAGGAAGTTGAAATTATGCCGCAAAAGGTCACAAGGTATAAGGGACGTTGAGCTTCAAAGAAAAACGGGAAGAGTGGTATTTCTCATGTACTGTAATTTACCAGGTCTCCCCATACCGTACTGGTATGTTGTACCTTTCTAATGACATCAGCTCTGTTACAATACCTAGGTACGCGATAAGCCCGATAAGATAATATGTCATTTCTTCATTCTTTTCTTCTTTTCCTCTTCCTCTACTTCAGCAATGGATTCTAAAGACAAGCGGAAGTTTGAGAATGATGATCCTCATCCGGGTTCGGTATCAAAGCAGCGGAAGGTAATTGGACCTTCTCTCCCTCCACCTCAAGAGGCCGATGCAACGAACAGTGAAACTAGCAATGATGATAATGATGATGACGACGATGATGATGATTTCGGTCCAAGTCTTCCTCCGTCTGGTCCAGTGAAAGGCCCTGTACCCCCAGTGCCTACCACTTCCACGGCTTCTGATATACCTAAACCGGTGGAAAGGGAAAGCCAGCGAGATCAATGGATGCTGCAACCTCCTTCCCATTCCGACTGGTCTTCCAAGGTCGATCCTACACAACTACGAAATCGCAAGTTCAATACAGGCAAATCAGCTACGGCACCTAAGAACATGGATTCCTCGTGGGTTGAGACCCCAGAGGAGCGAATGAGGCGTCTGCAGGATACAGTTATGGGCGTTGCTGCCTCAACAAATCAGCCGGAGGACAACAAAGGTGCTACAAAAGCAAAGCTGATGGAGGATCAAATCAAAAGATACAAGGTAATCTCTCGCATGTGCTTTTCTCGGAGAGGGCAATTGATATCTTATTTTCTCCGTGTTCTTCGTTTTGTTCTAACATGAATGTTCTTGTTGTAGGACATGACTGGGAAGAACAGCCGATTGGAAAATCCAGGTCAGGCTGAGAAAGAAGATGATGATCCAAGTGCGCGTGCCTTTGATCGAGAGAAGGATATGGCAGTTGCTTCGAAGATATCCAGTGCGCAGCGCCGGGAGATGGTAAAGAAGGCTGCGGATTACAACACACGTTTTACAAAGGGCAACTTCTTATAGCTATTCATACAACTATAACCATATGTTTTTATAATTTGAATGACCCGGTTGATAATAGTCCAGTCTTACTGAGAAGAGATACTACTGAGAAATGTAGGATACTCTAGAAAGTAAATAGATGCGTGAAGAAGAGAGAAACTATCTACGTGTGAGACTAGCTAACGTATTTCACAAGCGAGTGACGCACACAAGCGAGTGACGCACCCCACCTAACCTACTAAATTTAAATGCATTTATCTCAACCAAAACGCCATTAAATTAAATAAACTAAATTCATCATCTATCTGGACATGTCTCTCTTCTATGTCCCGGCTTCCTACATATTCCACACCCTCGGGGGGGCTTCGTACGCGGCTGTAAAGCCGATTCTCCAGGTATTCCGGGACCCGGGGGAGGTGCTTCAATTGCTTCCTCCGGCTGCATAACTAATGCAGATGCTTCTTGAACTGAGAGGCCTTCTTCGGCGGGGATATGCCTTTTAGATCTAGCTCGCTTTTGCTTCTGCTTCTTATTGGCAGCACGTAATTCCTTATTTTCTTCGGCGAGTAAGATAGCACCTTGCATTGTAAGACGGAAGCCTTTCACAAGCTAGTTTAATACACGATCTGACGGGCTAGGCGGGCTCTATGATCTTGTACGAAGTAAAGCTTTAATTGATGAAGCCTATCGACGTAGTTCTTTCTCTATAAAGGGGGTTTTTAGGGTGAAATTCCGGCTTAATTCACTACCCCGGCTAGCTAGGGGGGTAGGGGTTCGAAGCCGAATATCAAGCTTCGAAATCACTCTCTCCGGTGAGAAAGGGACTAAGCCGGCTGCTCCGAAGCTATTTTTAATAGTCTCCGATTTAAAAGCTTTAATTCGTGCGAGGGGGTATACTTCGAGGAAATCAAGTTTATTAATATGATTTATCCCGACCCGCATTTTTAATTTAACCAGCCGACCGTACGCACGTTTTAACACCGCAAAACAGCCTATATCTAGAGGCTGTAAAAGGTGAGAGGAGTGCGGAGGTATATAGATTAGTATAATCTTATTTTCCTCACAGATTTTATCAAACTTCGGGGTTAAATGACTTCCGTGGCCGTCGAGTATTAAAAGCCGATACCCCCCCTTCGTACGCGAAGAAGTAGTAGGAATAAAGAGCTTTTTAAGCCAGCGAAGTCCAATTTTATCAGAGGTCCATCTATTAGGACTAACCTCAAATCGCTAGTCCTCCGGGAGGCCGTTAAACTAGGATTTAATAAAGACTTTACCTTTAAAAATCATACACGGCGGGAGGGCCTAGCTAGCAGCATTCGTACACTTAATAATAGTTACCTATTCTCGATTTCTAGGCTATAAAAGTGCTCGCCGACTATAGTATTCACTTCTCGTTATCACCTTCGCTATAGCGGTTAACCCTATCGCGAAACCAGTCTCGTTAAAGTTATAAACGTTATCGGGGTCAATCCTAAATTGAAGGATAGTTTTTTGAATAAGATTAAACCACTCTATAATAATCTTCGGGTCTTCGCACTTCGCACGCTCGTAGTTATACCGTTTCGAAAACTAGGAGGATAGAAGAGGATGCCGTTTAATATAGTTCGTCACCTAGTTTTCGCCGACCGAAACAACCGGGGTAGTTCCGCGCTTTTCAAGAAGAAGGTTCGCTATTTCTCGTATAGTCGAGGGCCGGGGAGCTGATCCGCGAGAATCTATAGAGAGTATCCATTTTTGAAGAGATTCCTCCTCAGTTTTAGTCAATTTATGATTATTAGCGCGAGAAATCGCGCGGTTTTAAACACCACGGAGGCGGCGGCGGAGGGTGGCCTTAGGCGTATTAAAACGGCGCGCCGCTTCGCGAATTAAAGAGATTTCTTGGTTCTTAAAAGCCTGGATAGCTAATAAGATCCTACCCTCTTGTTCAGTTGAATTTCTAGAGGATTGAGAGCGAATTGGTGGCATGGTGGGTGGTTGAAGAGAGAGGGTTTAAATTAATTGACGCGTTTTGGGTGGGGTGCGTCACTCGCTTGTGTGCGTCACTCGCTTGTGAAATACGTTAATGTGTGTAGGAGTAGAGGAGGTCACGTGGCCTCTAGCACCCCCACGACAAAACATATAGTGATCTCCTATAGTATAAACACCCTTCCTCTAATAGAAAAACCACATAGAAATAACGCATTTATAAACACAGATATAAAACCCCCATTTTATATATAAATCAGAAATGAAAACGATAGTTTTTCTGATATTTATAGAGACCGATCTAAGAAATCCAGCGTCGAAGTATGATCTTAGCGAGCGGCTTCGTTATGCTATCCGCTACTATTTATACTAACGTATTTCACAAGCGAGCTGCGCACCCCACCCAAAAAGCGCCCATAAATTGGCACTGCGTTAATTCAACCACCCACCATGCCACCAATTCGCTCTCAATCCTCTAAAAATTCAATAGAGAGAGAGGGTAGGATCTTATTAGCTATCTAGGCCCTCAGAGGTTATAGGGGAAAATAGGAAGGAAAGGTGTAAAACAAAAACGATAAAGTAAAAGATGTAAAATAGGAAGAAGTATAAATCAATATATTAAGATTAGACTGCGGCATATCCTCTCCATTGGATATCGGGTCACATACCATATCCGCAAATTGAGGATATTGGATATCATTCCAATACTATATCCTCAACAAGGATATCTATAGATATCCGCGAGGATATAAGGATATTTTACGGATATCCGTACTAGTATAACTCTCGCTTAATTATTTACTTAGGTATAGTTATATACCTCCTATATAGCTTATTAATTTATTTTTTAAAATAAAAAAATATATATATTCGGTCCTAACTATACTAACGACCTTATTTACCCTATTCCTTAATAAAATATTAAGAAATAATTATTTAATATATAATATTTATCGTTTAGTTATTCTTTATAGTATCGATTTTATTTTCTAGAATATATTAAAGATATAGGTAAGTTTTTATCGTTATATAGTACGTTATAATAGAAATATATATTAGCTCTATATCGTAGTATAGGGTATTTTAGCTAAATATAATATATATAATTAAAATTGCTAGTTCTTAGTTAAATCTAATAAGTTTAATATAAAATAGATAGTCTAATCCTATCTTAAAATTATTTTAAGTTTTTAGCTTATATTTCCTTATAATATTATATAGAAATCCCGGTTAGAAGTTCTAATATTATAGATTTAGTGATTTTATTTTCTTTTAAAACTAATACTTAAGGATAATTAAGGATATCCGCGGATATTTATATAGATATCTATAATATATCCTTAATTATCTTTAAATATCCGTACTAGTAGTTAGTAATAGCTAACGTATTCGGTAAGCGAGTGACGCATGTAAGCGAGTGACGCATGTAAGCGAGTGACGCATGTAAGCGAGTGACGCATGTAAGCGAGTGACGCATGTAAGCGAGTGACGCATGTAAGCGAGTGACGCACCCTACCAAAAAACGCGTCGATTAATTTAACACTTCTTCTTACCCACCCACCATGCCACCAATTCGCTCTCGAAGCTCTCAAAATTCAATAGAGTAAGAGGGTAGGATCTTATTAGCTATATAAGATTTTCAGAATCAAAAAATCTCTTCAATTCGTGAAGCTGCACGCTGTTTTAAAGTCCCCGAGGCCACCCTCCGCCGCCGCCCTAGTGGAGTTCAAAACCGCGCGACTTCTCGCGCCAATTCATATAAATTGACAGAAATTGAAGAAGAATCTCTTTAAAAATGGATTCTCTCTATAGATTCTCGAGGATTAGCTCCCCGGCCTTCTATAGTACGAGAAATGGCGAATCTTCTTCTTTAGAAGCGCGGAACCACCCCGCTTCTTTCGGTCGGCGAAAAATGGGTATATAATTTTATAAAACGGCGCCCTCTCCTATCCTCTCGGTTTTCGAAACGGTATAACTACGAGCGTACGAAATATAAAGATCTAAAAATTATAAAGGAGTGGTTTAATCTTATTAAAAAAACCATTCTATAATTTAGGATCGACCTAAACGACGTTTATAACTTTGATAAGACCGGTTTTATAATAGGTTTAACTACTACTATAAGAGTGATTTCGAGAAGTGAATACTACGGTCGGCGAGCTCTTTTATAGCCTAGAAATCGTGAATAGGTAACGGTTATTAAGTGTACGAATACTACTAGTTAGGCCCTCCCGCCGTATATAATTTTTAAAGGTAAAGTCTTTATTAAATCTTAGTTCGATAGCCTCCTAGAGGATTAGCAATTTAAGGTTAGTCCTAATAGATAGACCTCTAATAAAATTAGACTTCGCTAGCTTAAAAAGCTCTTTATTCCTACTACTTCTTCGCGTACGAAGGGGGGGTATCGGCTTTTAATACTCGATAGCTACGGAAGTTATTTAACCCCGAATTTCGATAAAATCTGTAAAGAAAACAAAATTATACCGATCTATATACCTCCGTATTCCTTATACCTTTTATAGCCTCTAGATATAGGCTATTTTATAGTGTTAAAACGCTCGTATAGCCGAATAGTTAAAATAAAAATGCGGTACGGATCGAATTATATTAATAAATTAGATTTTCTTAAAGTATATCCTACTATACGGATAGAAGCTTTTAAATCTGAGACTATTAAAAATAGCTTTTAATCTACTAGTTTAATTCCTTTTATACCGGAGAGAGTGATTTCGAAGCTTAATATCTAGCTTACTACCCTAACCCCCCCCCCTAGCCGGGGTAGTGATTAGGATCCAAAAACACCCTCGAACTATATATAATTATAAAAGCAAGCTTCGTTAATTAAAGCATTGCTTCGTATAAGGTTAAGAAGCCCCCTAAGCCCGCTTAATTCCGCTATAAACTAGGTTTTAAAAGCCTACTAGATCACGATATAATCCGCCGCACTACTAGAGAAAGAAGTGAGCGATTTACGCGTTAAAAACGAGAAGAAGAAGCAAAAACGAACTCGATCTATAAGGACGATAGTCCACGAAGAGGATCTCTTAGTTTAGGATGTTTGTGAGCTACGTTTAGAGCCATTTAAGGCCTAAGTTACACGTATCAATAACTATCGTGAGTAGGTTTCGGAAGGTTTAAAGCCGCCCCCCTAGGCCGGACGAGCATATAGAATATATAGGAATCCAGGATATAGGAGAGAGACATATCCAGATAGATAATGATTTTTTTAAATTTAATTTAATAGCGTTTTGGTTGAGATAAATGCATTTGAAATTAGTAGGTTTGGTTTGGTACGTCACTCGCTTACATACGTCAATCGCTTACCGAATACGTTAATTATCGCTATTAGAAGTTAGAGATATATTGAAAATACGCCTATAAGTCGCGACTACTATACCTCTATATAATTATTTATCTAAGATATCGCTAAGCCGGGTTATCGCTAATAAATATATATATTAAGTAAGACAACCTATACTCGGAAGCCTACCTAGAGGATTAATTAGCTACTAAAATAGATAGTATATTATTCTTCTAAAATTTAGTCTTTTATACCTCTCTTACTAATCTTTATATACTACTATAAAGCTAACCCCCTTAAAAAGCCTAACTTTCTCTTAGGAGCGTCTAGTTAAAGTAATACTAGACTTTATCTCTACCGCTTACCTTTCCTTCTAAATTATTAAGTATACCTAGTTTAAGGATCTAGTAGAGGTTATTTAGTACGCCTAAGGTAAGGTTAATATCCTATCTATACGAAATATACGGCGTTATTTTAACTCTATAGTCGAAAGTAACTAGAAGGAGATTTTTTAAAGGCTTTTAGATAGAAGTTAACTTTTAATAGCGCTTAATTACTAGATATCCCTATTCTAGTAAGTATTTATAGCTATTATAGGTTACTTCTTTAATTAGGATTAGAATTACTATAAAGTTCTTCTTAGATTTAAGTATCTTTATAGCTTATATACTAGTAAGAATCTAAATAAAACCGTAACTTACCTTCTTATCGATTATAGAATCACTAACCGCGTATTATCCGTAACTATAGATAATACGACTAATAATAATACCTTAATAATTAATATCTAAAAGACTATCTAGTTATAAAGCCGATTAGATACTTTAATATTCTAAGTTCTATATATTATATATATAATCTAGCTAAGCTTAAACGAGCTTCTTAAGAAGCTAAAAGTGATACTAACTAATAAAGAGGTTAAGCTAAGTTAGTCTAATAAATAAATCTATTCGTTTTAGACTAACCGATCTAGCTCTAAATAAATTATAGATATATTAAAGAAGGTAAATCTCTTATTATCCTAAGACTTTAGGGTTTATTCTAATACGAAAGTCTAAGATCTAAGATCTTATAGTCTTTATTAATATAAGTCTATAGCGCTAGGAGGTATTTATAGCTCTATAAACTAAAGGGCCTCCTTTAATTCCTATTTAGGATATCTAAACCTAATAGAACTTAACCTTTATAATACTAAATCGTATAAAAAGGCTATAACTATTCTATAATTAGTATTATACGGATTACTAAT